>KN473065.1:9967-26495 GCA_000787095.1 Periophthalmodon schlosseri
ATCAGAGGTTGCCATAGCAAACCGGTTGCCAGGTGCCCTCCCTGAATAACCAGACACTTCATTGCGACTGAAGTAGGCAAGTGGGGGTTAAGTGTCTAGCCAAGGGACACAAAAACTGTAAGTGTTCAGACGGGAACCAAACCACTTATTCTTTGGCTGATGGGCAAGGCAAATGCTGAACTCGCTGTACTATTGCAAGTCTTACAAACATACTAAAGATTATCTGATGGAAAACGAGAGTCAAAATCCAAGTTTTGAGCAATAAAAGCCATGGAGTGTCTCACATTCTCACATGGGTTAAATTCTGTGACTGTGAAGTTTGAGTTACATCATGAATGAATAAATGTTGTTTTTTGTAAGTTCCAGGCAAAGCAATATTACCTCCATAATGACAAGTAACAGACCCAGAAAAGTTACACAGTGCACCTTTAACTTCTAACAAATGGGTAAAATCATAGAGAATAGGATTAGTGATTTATTTATTTGTTTTTTGTCAGACTGGAGTGTTTGTTTACCTGGTTCACATGTTTTGGCTACTTCCTGCATCTTCCTCAGAAGCGTCACGTGATGGTGTAGTGATGTGTCTTGTAGGCTGCTTTACTTGGTTTTGCCAGACAGTAGGGGAAACTTATGCCCCCTACTGTCTGACGCCGTCTCCAGGACTGCATCCCGTGTCTGTGTTAAGGTGTACGCTCCCTCATCTCGATTTATGCCCCTTGGACCAGGTTTGTGATCTCGATGGCCTCTCTGATCCAGTCCATGATGTGGTTTTGTCTCTCACAGTCGTCAGATTTGGCTGGTTTCAGATTTTCCTGCCCTGCTTGTTCTTTTATTGCTCTTGTGTGTCTGTTGGCCGTTTCTTTTTCACACTCTTTTTGATGTTCCTTCTTCTGTAGCTTCTGAGGAAAGCTACAGGAATTAGCCGAAACTATAGACTGTATATATAAATGGACATATGCAACTAACCTGCAAGCCCCCACGTTCCAAATAGGAAGTGAGAATGGGCGCACTTCCGGTTCCATTGACTCTGGCTCCAATTCACTTCACACTGAAACTGTCGCCCCTCTTTCTGTAACTGCTGCTGTCAGGCTTGTCATTTCGGTCTTAAAATGTTTGTATTATATATTTTTATTTTGCCATTGTGTCCGTAACTCAAGATATGAACATTAATAACAGACAAATCAGGCGCCTTCTTTCCCCGAGGTTAGCAACGGGTTTGAATGACAGCGTTGCTAAGTGCTCGCTCCATGCTAAACCAGTAGTGCGGGCGGGAAGGGGCGTTACCTTCAACAGCCTGGCTCCGGATTGGCTGTTTGGTTGGTATGATACTCGCGGTCGGAATTCCAAATATGGAACTTGGCTCCAAATTGGCCCCTGCAGCCACTAGCCTCGATGAGCTTCATTTGACTGGAGCCGAACGCTATGGGTGACGTCACACTCAGTCCACTTCTTTATACAGTCTATGGCTGAAACATGTAAAGCAGGTAAACAAAGGCTCCTGTCTGAATCGCTATTAGCTTTAGACTAATTCCTTCTTTTTGTTTGTAACTGGGTTGGAGGACTTTTATTTTGCATATTACTCTAGCCTCTTAAAGTCTTTCATTTCCATATATGGGTATTTATTCTGTTCATTTAACCCACTCGTTCTTCACTGCCAAGCTAACAGGAGCAGTGGGCAACAGACCAAAGGAGAGTGCATGTTTGAGGATGATGAGGAAAAAGTCCCACACAGACATGAGGAGAACAAGCAAACTCCACATACAAATACTTGGAATCAAATCCAAGTCTTGCTTATTTTGAGTTGGGAGTACACAACGTGACAGACACACACATTTTCAATAGATTTACACAACACCAACAAAATACGAGAGAGTCTGGCTGCAGACCTCCACCAGGATGTACCTCCTCCCACACGTCCCTCACTGTTTTTCATGAGTTTACTTTATAAATGATTTAATTACACTTTATATCAGTAGTTGCCTTAGTTCATTGTCTATTAAAGGTCATTAAAGGTGATTGAACTAATTTCAAATTCTTTAGAGCAACTAACTTCAAAGAATTCATTTGCTAGTTTGAAATGAATTAGCTTCTTGTTGTCTCTGCTCTACTCTGCTTGTGTGGGATAGTTAGCAGTTTAAAATATGTCACAAACAAAAAACAGATATTTAACTGTCAACACAGGCCTACATATAGAAGGGCAAAAATAGCATAGGATTAGGTGCTTTGTAATGGTTAAGGTTAGTAAAGGGTTTGGGCTTGTCTTTAGTGTAAAACATAGACTGTATAAAAAAGTGGACTAAGTGAGTGTGACGTCACCCGTAGCGTTCGGCTCCAGCTAAATGAAGCTCAGCGAGGCTAGAGCAGTTATAGGGGCCAATTTAGAGCCAAGTTGCATGTTAGGAATTCTGACCGCGAGTATTGTAGCCACCAAAGAGCCAATCCGGAGCGAGGCTGTTGAAGGCAACGCCCAGAGAGCAGGGAGCGGGTGCTTAGCAATGCTGTCAATCAAACCTGTTGCTAACGCTAGAGGGAGCAACCTCAGGGAAAGAATGCGCCTGATTTGTCTGTTATTAATGTTCATATCTTGATTTACGGACACAATAGCTGAATAAAAAAATCAGGATCACGTAGAGCGAGTTAAAACAAATATTTTAAGACCAAAATGACGAGGCTCACAGCTGCAGTTACAGAGAGAGGGGCGACATTTTTTCAATGGAGCCATAGTCGATGGAGCCGGAAGCGCGCCCATGCTCACTTCCTATTTGTAACGCGGTGACTAGCACGTTAGCTATGTCCATTTACATATACAGTCTATGGTGTAAAACAATGTCAACTTTTGTAATGTTACACTGAAAAAAAGCAGTCAGGAAATCGCAGTCTTTGGTGGTCTTTTGGCATGGCTGCTGTTTGTTTACTTTTAGGGACCTGTGGATGGAGGTAAGTCACGTCTGGGTCCTCTGGATGGAGGTCTGCAGCCAGATCCCCCTCACAAAACCTCTACCTCTCATCACATTGGGCCATTACTTCACTTCAAAGCAAAACAAACACTTTTCCAACATCATTTATTTGGCTGTATTATTCTGTATGGCTGGACAAAATCACTCCTATTGTGAAGTTGTTAGCTGTCATCTCTGCCTCTCATCACGTTCTTCTTCAAACAAAGGCCACAAACCTCAAAACAGCAGCTCCTCAGCCCTGAACCATGCTGCAGTGAGTGACCAGCCTCAAAACCTGAACCATGCTGCAGTGAGTGACCAGCCTCAAAACCTAAGCATCGCTGAGAGAGCATAAGAGGTAATGTACGTTATACTGGGACACACAAAGTAGAGACAGAGGAGGGCAAGATATGGTGTTGTCCCATGTGATTTATTTACGTATTTATTAAATGAATACATTTGTTTTGCTGATGGTAAATGGTCACGTTTTTATACAGCGCTTTTCCAACTTGAAGACACTTAAAGCGCTTTACATCAAGGAACCACACACAACAACAGTATTCGTCTGTGGGAGCTGGAATCACACCGCCAACCTGTGGGTCAGTGGATCTGACCGCTCAACCAATGGTGTTTTTGACGAATGCGGGATTTGAACCACCAACCTTCGGATCAGTGGACAAACACTCTACCAGCTGCGCTACTGTTGCACAAAATACCAAAATTCTGATATTCGTCTTGCTGCTGTGTTCGATAACCATTATTTGCAGATGTCAGTATAAGATATGAGTTGCAACAGACAGCAGCAGGACAGCAGGATACTAGAAATATGCAATCAATATATAACTATTAAAATGTACTCAACTCTAACCAATATAACTAGAAAATATTAGAAATACTTTGAACAGTTAAGATACAAGAAGGCATAAAGATAGTCAAATACAATAAGATCAATATGTGGGCGACAGTCGCTCAGTTGGTAGAGCGTTTGTCCACTAATCTGAAGGTTGGCAGTTCAAATCCTGCTCTCGACATAAACATTATTGGTAGAGCGGCCAGATCCACTGACCCACAGATTGGTGGTGCAATTCCAGCTCCCACAGATGAATACTGTTGTTGTGTCCTTGGGCAAGACACTTAGCCCACCTCACCCCCAGTGTCTGTGTACACTGGTGTATGAATGTGTGTGTGAATAGGCGAGTGGTTCCTTGATGTAAAGCGTTATGAGTGCCTTGAAGGTGGAAAAACGCTGTATAAAAATGTGACCAAAATGAGACCAATATGTTTTTCACAAATGGTAAAAGTAAAATTCCAAAACTAATACCAAAATAAATCAAATCAAAACAAGCATTCATCTGGGATATAATAGAAACAGCTGTGTTTTTTAAAATTGTTTTATTATGTCTAAAATTTTAGCTTCATTTCTGTTTATTTTCAATTTTAGCTCCCTATTGTGTTTAAATTAACACATCATATACACTGAGGTGGGACGACACGTGGGTGCAAAAAGACAGCAGCAGCTTAGTAAAAAATATTGGCACAAAATAACTGGGATGTACACTACCAAAAAAAGTTTGGACACACCCCCTCAGTCACATTTTTTTCCCCTTATTTTTACTACTTTTTACATTTTATATACACACAGAAGACATCAAATATATGAAACAAGATATATGGAATTATGTGGAGAAAAAAAGTGAAATAACTCTAAATATTTTTAGACAAAGCAACTCCCTAGTCTGTTTAGAAGTACTGGACAAACTGGTGAGCAAAGACAATGGCGCAGCTCAGTAAAGAATATTGTGGAACTTTTCATATTGGATCTGATTAATGAAAAATCCCAAACATTGGCTCAAATACCCCAAATATTTATCCACATCTATATTAGCACTAAAATATTGTCCATAATGAAAAAATATAGCGGCTCCTTCCATTGTCTGGTCTATAAACTGCAGCCAGTCATGAAATGGGGATGTGAACACGAGCCTCAGACTGTGGAGCGGTCCAGATGAATGAGAGAGTGATTGGAGGACGATTCAAATGGGATTAGCCAAAGCAAATATTGTACGAGACAATACAAAAGGCTGGCATGGGCGCGCGAGGAAAAAAGAAATATTTGAGACCGTGAGTAGACTTGATATTGTGAGCGGCTGTAGCCATAAGCAGTTTATTGTGATCACAAGCCGAGTGTGCAGACTTATGGCACACTTAGCATCCCCTCAACGAAATGTCTTTGATGTGACCAATTGTTAAACCCAGGGGTGGGCGATGTGCCAAAAAAAAACATTAGCACGATTTCGATTTTTACCACGATTCATGTTTATGATTGATTCTACACTTCAGTCACTCAGCGCATGATAGCGGCTGACCAACAGGAGGAGGACAGTAGCTCAGTTGGTAAAGTGTTTGTCCACTGATCTGAAGGTTAGTGTTTCGAATCCCGCTCCTGACATAAACATCATTTGTTAAGGGGTCAGATCCACTGATTCACAGGTTACAGATGAATATGGTCGTTGTGTCCTTGGGCAAGGCAATTAACCCAACTCGCCCCCATGTGTCTGTGTACACTGGTGTATGAATATGTGGGTGAATGGGTGAGTGGTTCCTTGATGTAAAGTGAGGATGAGACCACGATTCAATTATCATCATATCGATCAGCTTTAGTTACATCGTGTAACTTTGTGCATGTGGCAACTTATCTGTATGATTCCTAGAAGTAGAAAGTTAAAACCATGTGGAAGATTATAGCCAAAGGAAAAACATTTCCATGGAAACAAGCTGGTAGAGACCCTCCTTAAGGCCTGTCAGGTTTGTGGAGATGCAAGCCTGCTCAGAGTAAAAACTTATGTTTTTCAACTCTTTTCAGTGCAATACAAACATACAAAATAAAATAAAAGAAAAATACATGCTTTTATTTTAGACTATATTTTGTCTAAAAAGTTACACGTTACTCCTTAAAATGAATCCAAGTAAAGTCCTCACAAGTCACATGAACCCGACATGTGTACGCTCTGTGTAATGGTATTTCATGGGGACAGTGCAGGCGTAATGCTCCATTGATGCCTCTGCTGCGGCTCCTCACTCTCTCACACACACACACGCACGCGCGCACACACACACACACACACACACACACTGCCTCTCCTATTTACTGCATTGCGCCAGCAGTGGTTAGCCCTGACACAGCAGTACAGACAAAAGCAGACGTGTAAAGAGCTGAAGGGGAAAGAGACAGGGCCAAAACGCTCCTATAGCCTCCTGTTATGAACCATCTTCTCCATTGATTGTTCTGATACAATTTTTAATACGCGCTCATCAACAGCACTGGTGGTCTGACAAACACATTTTTCATACACTTGCAAGTCGATAGTCATTTAGTCTGTATCTTTGTCCCTTGAGTAAAAAGCACGATCAATTGTTGTGATGAAAATTCAAATAAATGTGAATGTGGAGAGAGAAAGTGAGCTCTTTTCAAAAGCCAGGGGAGCGTACGAGCGGCTGTCTGAAAAACATCTACGAGCCTGGATCTTTCAGTGGAGCAGTCAGAGCCGGATACTGTTTAAGAACTGCCAACACAGAGGGAGAGGGCGCACATCTGCAGATAGAACCGTTATAACTGAAGTGTTTTCGTGCAGAACAAAAATGTCCAATATCCTGTTTAAAAGTAGGTTTGAGCTGCTAGCCGAATTGTTTGAAGATTGGAGATTGTTTCCTTATGTTTTTAAATCAACCCTATTCTGCATAATCAACTTTTCAGAGCTTTAAACCATATTATAGTTGTTTCCTTCTCATTTACCCTCTGAAGTTGTATTTGGAGCATAGACTGTATAAAGAAGTTGACTAAGTGAGTGTGACGTCACCCATAGCGTTTGGCTCCAGTCAAATGAAGCTCATCGAGGCTAGAAGTTATAGGGGCCAATTTGGAGCCGAGTTCCATATT
Organism: Periophthalmodon schlosseri; assembly: GCA_000787095.1. Classification (NCBI taxonomy): domain Eukaryota; kingdom Metazoa; phylum Chordata; class Actinopteri; order Gobiiformes; family Gobiidae; genus Periophthalmodon; species Periophthalmodon schlosseri. The sequence continues at coordinate 16,841 of KN473065.1, forward strand.
AGGAATTCCGGCTGCGAGTATCATAGCAACCAAAGAGCCAATCCAGAGCAAGGCTGTTGAAAGTAACGTCCCTTCCCGCCCGCAACATTGGTTTAGCACGGAGCGAGTGCTTAGCAACGCTGTCAATCAAACCTGTTGCTAACGCTAGCAGGAGCGATCTCAGGGAATGAAAGCGCCTGAACTGTCTGTTATTAATGTTCAATCTTGATTCACAGCGAAATAAAAATACCAGGATCATGTAAAGCCGATTAATACGAACATTTTAAGACCAAAATGACGAGTCTGACAGCAGCAGTTACAGACAGAGAGGTGACAATTGTTCAGTGTAAAGTGAATTTGCTTAATTAATACATCGACTGCTCTACCACCTGCACCACTGTTGCTTTCTCACTGAAGATCATGGTTTGGCATGAGCTTCATAAAGTTTTCTTATATTACACAAATCAACACATGGTAACTATGAGCATTATCCACTATACTGCCATGAGCAAAGAAACAAATTGGTAGAGTGTTTATCCACTGATCCGAAGGTTAGCGGTTCGACTCCTGCTCTCGACATAAGCATCACTGGTAGTGCAGATCCACTGACTCACAGGTTGGCGATGTGATTCCAGCTCCCACAGATGAATGCTGTCGTTGTGTCTTTGGGCTTAGCTTAACCCACCTCGCCCCCAGTGTCTGCGTACACTGGTGTATGAATGTGTGTGTGAATGGGTGAGTGGTTCCTTGATGTAAAGTGCTTTGAGCGACTTGAAGGTGGAAAAGCGCATAAATCCTAAACGATCTCACCTGAATCAAAATCCTTCAGACATCCTGCATTGTTTTAAGTGTAACTTTTGAAAGTCTTCTTATAGTTGAACGGTTATCGGTCTGTGTTATATAGGCCACTCTTCAAACTCAATCAGGACAGGCCCACCACATTGCTAAACCCATTTCTAATTTCTTCTAGCATAATATTGTCCTCTTAATCTACCCGTACTGGACTTTTTAATTGGACCTGAGGCAGTGAATCGAGCAGTGTGCGTGGGCCTGAGAATAGCACTGCAGTTTTATCCAGCAGATCGCACTGTACTGTCCCAGAACCACTTAAACTCTAAACTGCCGCACAATTAGGACCCATGGAGACCTCATTACAGCCAGGACAACGGCCCCGGCTTCTCCTATTAGACTGACAGAGCTCGTCCCCAGGGCCAAATCTCCTCTTCAGTTAATTATGCCATTATTCTATTATTCGGGAGTGACGGGGAGGACCAGAGCGCACACTGACCTCCAAGACCCAGAGAAACAGAAGAAGAAACTCAGAGGCCTGGGTAAGTTTGACTGGTTCTATGCACACTCTGTACAGTCTCACGGTGGGGTTCAGATGACATCACAACATTCCATAGGCCAATAATATTTAATACATGGGGGAAGGGGCAGCTAAAATTATTATTATTATTATTATTAATTTTGTTTTTTTCAAGATAAATAAATAAAAAATGTTAAAATGCTGATTTTTTTGTTGTAATACAGTGAGTTCTTGAGTCTTATTACTAATAGAAATGATCAGGTACAACTTTTGTGAATTTACCTTTTGGATATTTCATGGTGAAGTACAATGTAATTAAGTTAGTTTTCATATTGATTACATTGTACTTTCCAATGAAATCTCCAAAAGGCAAATGCACAGATTTTGATCCTGATTATTTCTATTAGTGACTAGACCATAGACTGTATAAAGACATGGACTAAGTGAATGTGACGTCACCCATAGCGTTTGGCTCCAGTCAAATGAAGCTCATCGAGGCTAGAGCAGTTATAGGGGAGAATTTGGAGCTGGGTTCTGACCGCGAGTATCATAGCAACCAAAGAGCCAATTCAGAGCCAGGCTGTTGAAGGTAATGCTTAGCAACACTGTCAATCAAACCTGTTGCTAATGCTAGTGGGACCCACCTCAGGGAAAGAAGGCATCTGATTTGTCTGTTATTAATGTTCATATTTTGATTTACGGAAAAAATGGCGAAATAAAAACACCAGGATCACGTAGAGGAGGCTAATATGGACATTTTAAGATCAGAATGAAGAGGTTCACTGCAGCAGTTACAGAGAGAGGGACGATAATTTTTCAAAGTGAATTGGAGTCAATGGAGCCGGAAGCGCACCCATGCTCACTTCCTATTTGGAACGTGGCAGCTAGCAGGTTAGCTATGTTCATTTATATATACACTCTACAGCCTAGACCCAAGAACTCACTGTATTACAACAAAAATCTGCTTTCTAAAAATATTAATTTAAGCTGCCCCCATCTAGTCTATATAAAAATGGAATGTTATGATGTCATTAGAAACTCAGCAATAAGAAATGAAGCGTCGGCTTTAGTCCAAATTAAATATACTTAGATGTGGAAAAAAGTGGGTTGTGAAAAATATTGTATATTGAGTATTATTTGCGTTGTTTTGTTGATGTTTGGGGACACCATTAGTTAAGCCTGCCACGCACTACAGTATTTTGCAGTCTTAAATAATTTTTAAACATGATACCAAAAGCACAGACCACAGACATGAGGAGAATCAGATGAGATTTTAAGTCTCTAATTGCAAAGACTGCACCAAAGAGACCGCACACCACAAGCTAAAAACAAGCTAACGAGGCTATTGCACCTCCGTCAGCTGTTGCACTTCCAGTTTAGATGCAAGTCAAAACTGCGTTGTTATTATTATTTGTGAAATGTGCTGCAGTAGTTCAGATAAATGCTCTTAATGCGCAGAAGGCTGGCGATAAACTACGCAGGAAGTAGAGTCATGTTTGCTGACGCTAATCTGCTTCGTCCTGATCCTCGCTTTGCGGATTTTGTAAACAGACAGAGGAGTACAGTTTTCTCATCTGCCATCTACTGGTGGAAAAAATCAAATACACTTATGGATGGTAGCTTTAATTTGAAGTTTGGGCATAATCAAATTCTAAAAGTTGAATGTGAATGCAACTTATTGTCAAACCTGGTGTCTTGTTTCATTTTCAATAAACTCAGCAAAAACATTGAAAACAAGCCTGCTACTTCCATTATAATCTTGTGCATGTTCTTGACTCTGCCTTCACTGTGGCACCTCACCCTGCTGTGATGGATCCCAGCTCCCTCAGAGAATGATGTCACTCAAACTCTATAATGGCTCTCTAATGAACTCAAGTCCCAGGCTAGTCCATTCACACTGCATTACCCCAGCCGACCTCTGACCTCCCAGCGGACCGCAGCAAAGCACTGTCTGCAGCTAATTCTCCCATTATATATTCACACAGACCACACAGACGAGCGCTCATAAAAGGGGCGTGTGCCAGTGATCCATACCGTTGTCTATCGTCTGGTTATGGAGTTGTAAGAGGCTGCATTTGGAGTAAGAGCATTTCCAGGATTTGAAATATAGCTGACTGTAAAACAGTAAGCATTATGTGGATATATATGAGCAGACAAAAAGCAGTTTAAGAGTGTCTGCAACCATTTTCAAGTGAACGAAGAGAAGAAATACTCAAAATATATGCTAAATGTGGTAGAATTTATACAGTTTGAGTAGCAAATGGGTATATGGCACACTTTGGACAGAAAGTGAAAACCTTTTATGAGGACTTGATCGATGATGCATGTGCCAAAACAATAAAAATAAAATGCACTTTACAGGCTGGTCAAAGGCTCAAAGAGGCACACTGTAGGCATTATTCATTCACTCTTATGGTAAGCTGCTGTTGTAGTTACGGAAGTGAGGCTGCCAATCTGCACTATCAGGCTCTCTGACCACCACCAATCACTCACACTCAACACTTTCAGGTGGGTGAAGTATCTTGTCTTAGGGCACAACGACAGCACGAGTGGGAATTGATCCTTTGACCTTCAAGTTGGTAGATGAATGCTTTAACCACTGAGCCACTGTCGCTCCCAAGTTGGACCCAGCTGTCCTACGCTTATGTGGGAAAAGAACACGGCAAACACAATACATTCTGAGGAAAGTCATTTACTTATGTTTTATATCAGTACTAACAATACAATACAAACTAGGTCACATACATTTACTTTTGAAATGAAGCCATGCGGGACAAATGGAGTGTGTCACATTGAAAAGGCACTTAGTCAAAGTCAAATGCACACTCAAAGTAAGATGATTTTTGAGGTGAAGGAAAACTATACACAAGACATAAGCATGCCTCTACTGGACAAGGCAAGAGAATAAGCCACACAAATATAAGACAGTGCCATTAAACCAGTTTAACCAATACTTTTGTTTGCATGGATTTTTGTTAGAAAGGTTCGAATGATATTTTCTAAAATAAAAGTATAGTAGTCCATGCACACATCTGGAAAGTTATGACAAACTCCTTCATAAAACTATTTCGTCATCACAGTGGAATCTTTTAAACCAGTGTTTCCAAACCAAACACCAAAAGGGGTATGGGGCCATTAAAAATATCAATTGGCCACATTTTTATATAGCGCTTTTCCACCTTGAACGCACTCAAGGCGCTTTACATCAAGGAACCACTCACCCATCCACATACACATTCATTTTTTACATTGAGAGCAGGATTCGAACTGGCATCAGTGGATAAACACACTACCAACTGAGCTACTGTCGCCCTAAAATACAAGTAAATAGATTTATATTTACTAAAGAAACATCAGTACACAGTATAGAGAGCACTCAAAGTGTGAGACAAAGCATATAAGGTACTGAAGACAAACGGTATTTCAAACCAACAATACATACTGTTCATTCTGTTGTGTCTACGATAAAAAAAAACAACAAAAAACAAAAAGCAAGATGGACGAGGAGAAGAAAGTGGGGCTACATCTAATTGCCTGATGATGGAATTTTAGCGACTCCTTCCTTCATTATCAAGCTGCTCTAAGTGTTATTGATCTGTGGAGGGGTGTCTGGGAGCGCAGGCCTATGTTTTATTCAACAGGGCTGGTTCAGGTGGACTGGGAGTATACCGTAACTCCATCTCCACCTCATACACACAAGAACAATAATATGTTCACAACCTAACAACACACACATGCAATGAATTATGGGAAATGCGGTCCCCTGGATGGCTGGCTGGCTCCCCCCTCTCTGCTCCTGACTGAAGCTCGAAGATTGTTGTTTTGCTCCTCAGATCGACCCCGCACTTTACGGAGGGGTTAATCTATAATGAACTGACTGATGCTCTGGTCTGCGATTCCCAACAGGACATTTGTGGACATCAAGACTTCCCAGCAAACAGCAGACAGCAGCAGAGCATAGAGACCGCACAGGAGACAAAAGAGGAGAAGAAGAGGGAGGGGCGGCAACATGGAAGACACTATAAGAGGAGATTTACAAAAGGATCACGAAGTCAAAACAAAGATATTTTTTATTCTTTTTACAGCCTTCAAAGTCGAAATGCAGCTGAGGTTTGTGGTAATATTAGAAAGAAAAGTTGTGATATTACTTGCGGGGGAAGAATGGCCTGTTGTAAAGTTTTGTTTTCGTTTACAAGAAAAAAATATGTTACTAGGGTTGTTATTTATGAGAAAGTAATCAGAAAGATTTATAGCAGTTAGCAACAAGCTAGCAATGTCCTCTTTTTTCCTTTTTTCATTTTAATCACATCAGTTGGACAGGTGACCTAGGCTTCAAACAGTGATCATATTTAACCGAGTAGCAAAAAAAATTCAATTCTGTAACTGGACAAAAGTTTTAGAGCGAAGACGTTTGGCTGCTCATCCAAGCCGCTTCTTCAGTTCTTGTCAGACTGAATTACATATGACTCAAACACAGTTCACACTTAGTGTAGCTCAATAGACCTAGCAAACAAACAGAAACTGTAAACAAACAGGTGTGTTAGTTTCAGTGTAGTTAGCTCCTCCCTTCAGACAGATATAAGGCAGTGTCCACCAGTAATCTGACCAGAGGCTTGTTGAGCAGCTAAACGTCTTCACTCTAAAGCCACTTGCTTGTTTCCATGGAGATGTTATTGCTTCTTCCTGCAACGTTTCAGCATAGAATTAAACGTTTATGCTATTACAGATGTTGTTATTGCTAAGAAATATCCTGCAAAACATCCATTCTTACTGTAATCGGGCTTGCCTCTCCACAGATCTGACCTGTATCTTAACCTGATGACGTCATCTGCTTATCTTCATGTCACTAAAGAAGTTTAATGCCACACTGTAAAATCTCCATAAAGATAAGCAGGTGGTTGACCCATCAGAAAAGAAGAAAAGTTACATAGTGCATCTTTAACTTAAAATGGAATGAAAGTTGTGTTCTTGACATTCTAGAATTTTCATCAGTTGTTTTGGGAAGAAATTGCCTCCCACAAAAATCCACTCATCCAACATTTTCTGACAAATTGGATCCACAAAGTTATATTAAGGTATCACGCCTGTGTTTTGTCCAGTAACAGAATTGAAGGCAAGTGAAAGATTAAACAGATATGAAACTGAGTGAAAATAACTGAGTGAAATAATATATGTGAATCAGACTGTAGCACTGACAAATCATTTTGGCTAGTACTCGTGACTCAGAGCAAGAAAGTTAATACCCTGGGTCGGTCTTACTGTGTTTTTACAATGTTTTCTTCAGGTACTTTGGTATGATCTCCATGAAACAAAAACACCCATCGGCTAATCCTTCATCTTGGTCGTCTTTGGAGCAGACTGTAAAGTGCTGCTGCCTGGGATTCAGAAAACACCCTTCTCCAATACTTTATGAAGATATGAGTCTGGTTACCACTGAATCTCCCCAAGGTCAGATGGGCGTGATTGACAGGTGGATTAGCCAATCAGACACACACATGAGCTGTTGGTATCAAAACAAATATGGCTGTTTTCGAAGAAAAAGTAAAGGTAAAAACATCACAGGGGACAAAAAACATGGTGGATTTTTGCAGAATTAGTGAGCAAAGCACTAAACTCTGTTTATGTGAGGTGACATAAATAGCATTTTGTTGCAGGTGACCAATGAGCTCCTTCGTTTCACATGTGTCACTGAAATCAAATCAACAATCAACAAATCTCATTGGATGATCACGTTTGGTTCTGGCTTGACATGTGATGGAGAGAGTGGGCACCAGACTGATATTCCGCTGTAGAAAAAAATACAGAGAGATATCATTCTGGGCCACTGCTCTTAACAGGTTGCTACTGTGGTATTGAAGAATGGGTCAAATGCAGTTAGAGATATCCATTCCTGTTTCTGATCTCTGCAAATCAAAGTGTTATCTTCATAGACTGTATATATAAATGGACATAGCTAACCTACTAGCTGCCGCATTCCAAATAGGAAGTGAACATGAGCGCACTTCCGGATCCCTCAACTCTGGCTCCAATTCACTTTGCATTGAAAAACTGTCACCCCTCTCTCTGTAACTGCTGCTGTCAGGCTCGCCATTTTGGTCTTAAAATATTCATATTAACCCGCTCTACATGATCCTGGTGTTTTTATTTCGCTATTGTGTACATAAATAAAGATATGAACATTAATAACAGACAAATCAGGCGCCTTCTTTCCCCGAGGTCGCTCCTGCTAGCGTTAGCAACAGGTTTGATTGACAGCGTTGCTAAGCACCTGCTCTATGTTAAACCAGCAGTGCGGGTGTGAAGGGGCGTTGCCTTCAACAGCCTCGCTCCGGATTGGCTCTTTGGTTGCTAAGATACTCGTGGTCGGAATTCCAAATATGGAACTTGGCTCCGAATTCTCCGCTATAACTGTTCTAGCCTCGATGAGCTTCATTTGACTGGAGCCGAACGCTATGGGTGACGTCACACTCACTTAGTCCACTTCTTTATACAGTCTATGGTTATCATTCAACAGTTTCCCAGTCTAAACATTATTGGTCACATGATCTTAACAGCCCTGAAAGTGTGAGCTGCGATGTTACCCCGGAGACACACCATCGGAGCAGAAAAGCACTTGTCCATTCATCATTGTTACTCCTGACTTGTATCAAAGGGGTTTGGTCTCATATAATGTATCTTTGTTTTCACTGATTGCAATTATCGCCCGGATCGATGGGTGTTATCAATACCTTACAGCAATTAACATTTAATATCTTTCCACAGCCACTTACTCCATTAATGGCTGATTGATTATGCAAGCCCGGGGAGCGCAGTGGGAAGGGGCTGGATCTATTCTGTCAGACTGTCAGATTTTGAAAGGTTTAGCGGCTCTGGACTCAAAACCTCTGGACTGCACTGCACAAAATGTCGATAACAGCTTGGTCTTAATCCAGGAAGCTTGTTTTATTCAAATATGTCTCTGTCTGCTTCACTTCAGGATTTGCTTACTTCACTTTTTCTTTTTAGCGTTTTTGTTTCAAGTTCATAAAGGTGTTGGCATGAATTGAGGCATGTATACATTAATAAAACTACACCTTTATGTCTACTTTAAGATATAAGCAGTTTAATGCTGTAATCCAAAGGTGTCCTACGATAAACATTTTGTTGCAAATTTATAGGTGACCAATGAGCTCCTTTGTTTCGCATGCGTCACTGGAATAAACAAATGTCTCACGATCACGTTTGGTTCTGGCTTGACATGTGATGGAGGGAGTGGGCACCAGACTGATATTCCTCTGTATAAAAAATACAGAGAGATATCATTCTGGGCCACTGCTATTAGCAGGTTGCTACTGTGGTATTGAAGAATGGGTCAAATGCAGAGGGCAGATAAAGAAACAAAAAACATGAGCCACAATAACAAAATGGCAGAATGAAACACTTAAGTACTTAGTTTCATCATATAGCCAAAAAATAAGTGATAAATATTGACCCCAAAAAACAGTTACACAAAAACTAATAGAAGCTCATCTCACATGTTTGCATCAGGGGGCGCTCTAGGGTTAAGGGTTTAAGATACAGGTCAAAATGAATCATAATCATATTCTTATTTGTGTAAAATCCAACTTTTCTGAAAAACTTTGAACATGATACTATTCTATTTATTAAAATGATGTTCTTTTCGATGGGACACTTGCATAATTATTAAACTAGCACTGGGCACATATTAAGTCAGGTATTGACATTTTTAACATGGGAAATGTGTAGTGAGTGTCCAGCAGGGGGCAGGAGAGGTCACACCGCAGGGCAGGTTCAAATGTCTCAAATTAAAGAGTTACACAAGTAATTATGTATTTTTTGTGTAAATGCTCCTTACTATTGTTGTAGAACTGATTTGTTTTTGAAAGTCATTATTGAGTTTTGCTACAAAGGCGAGTCACACCACAGGACAGAAAAAAGGTGTTACACTCCCAAAAGTCAAGCACCCAAGTACCAATTTCTGAAGTTTATAAACCTTGTAACGCTGCAGCGATTTCTCAAGCATTGTGATATTCTGAGGTCAATGTATAAATCCATTTGTTTTCTTCTGGCATTTATCTAAACACACACCATCTATCTGCCCTCCTTCATCGTGTTTGCCTCAAAGCGGGAAGGTTGTGGGTTCGACTCTCAGGCTGCCCGAGCCTTTCTGTGTGGAGTTTGATTGTTCTTCCTGTGTCTGGGTGGGTTTCCTCTGGGTGCTTGAGTTTACCCTATCAACCCAAAACATGCACCACAGGTCAAATCCTCCTGACCAAGACTACCTCCAGATCTGGAGATGGGTCCCACTGCTGCTGACAGTTTGCCCCAGCGCTACTGAAGGATGGGTCAAATGCAGAGGACAAATTT
>KN473065.1:26572-39388 GCA_000787095.1 Periophthalmodon schlosseri
CTACACAGACAATAAAGTGTACCTTAACCTTAATGCCATACTGTGAAATATTCCAAGCAAAGCAATTGCTATGGAGACATGCTGATGACAAACCCAAGAAAAGTTACATAATCCATCTTCTTCCACTTATCTGGGGCCGGGTCACGGGGGCAGCAGTCTACGCAGGGACTACCAGACTTCCCTCACCCCAGACACTTCCTCCAGCTCCTCCAGAGGGACCCCAAGATGTTCCCAGGCCAGCCGAGAGACATAGTCCCTCCAGCGTGTCCTGGATTTTCCCCAGAGCCTTCGCCCAGTGGAATACGTCCCCAGGTAGGCGTCCAGGAAGCATAATGTACTTTTAAATGAATATATATTCCACCGCAGCAGCAGAACCATCAGCCTCTTCATCTTGTACTAGGCATAGGACGATATTGAAATTTGGTGCGATTATCATGGCCAAAATAATTGCGATTAACGATTATATCACGATAATTATTGTTGCTGACAGTTTAAAAATGTTCTGGATATGAATAATTACAATTTTAATATTATGAATAGGTTCCATATTTAGTCAGCTGTTGAAGTATTGTACTTTGTTATAAGTGAAAACAACAGTGATCTAGAGGAGATCATCAGGGAGAAGTCGTTTTTTTCTGCACATTCTGGTGACACAATGGTGATTATCTTTGTTGGCGATTATCACGATTATATAAAAAGTGCCACGAACGATTCTTGTCAATCCTTTTTATCACGATAAATGATATTATTGTTTATCATTCTGTCCCTAGCTTGTACTCCTCCTCTTCACCATGATCAGTAGTAAGATCATACTCAGCCTTTAAATTAGCATTAACTGTTTTGGGTATACCACATGAATCATTTCTTCATCATCTTTTTCACATTTGGACTGATGCTTGCATTTTAGTCCATTATACACACAGCCTCTTCTCTACCGCTGCAGTTCTTCATAATCGAATCAGTTGTGATGTATTTTCTGAGCAAGAAGGCAGTACTTTCCATTTCAATCAAATTCTGTCCTTTCAGAAGACGCCATAATGCAATAGTTCGGGACAAAATTCAGGTCCAAATTGATCCCCATCGAGGGCAGATGACAGATAAACGTGGCTTAGCTCTGCGGCGCTGCATCACCATAACCACAGGGGCTGCTGACGCCATGGGAACAAACAACTTTAAAGGGACTATGGTGTGAAACTACCTTTGCATGATCTGGTCTTTTAAGGTTCCATATTACACCATTTTCTGGACGATGTGGTTCGAATTCCGCTCTTGGGATAAATGGGCAGATACGCTGACCCACAGGTTGGCGGTGCGATTCCAGATCCCACAGATGAATGCTGTTGTTGTGTCCTTGGGCAAGACACTTAACCCACCTCACCCCACCTGATCTATGTTATAATGTTGATTCCTCATCACAAACATACGTGGAGTTGTGTTTGGTTTCATTCACACATATTTAACACGCAAACCTGCATATTTAGGCTGGGTTCTTCTCTCAAAAAGAAAACACTCTGTTTCATGTGATGTCATGTGGTAATACAGGAAGTGCTTCACTGTGTTTTTAAACTCTATACACCTTCACTAGAATCATTTGGATAATTTCAGCTCTGGAATTGTCAATCTCTCCTGAACTAAAGGTAAGAGGAGCTGTTAACTTGAAAAGTACTGTTTCATGACATCACAAGGTGGAACGGAGCATTTTCAGCTTTGGAGATGTAGACAAACTAATAATAAAGGGTTACTCAATCATGCGTGAACGAAACAAAACACAACTCCAGGTATGTTTTTGAGGAGGTAACAACATTATAACATGGGAAAACAATTTTAAACTGACAATAGTTTTTAGAGTACTGTCATTCACACTGGTCATAGTTGAGTTTGTGTTATTAATAGGCACATCATGTTTCAGGTAATATCAGAGCATATAGAGAACAGCTTATGGTACATGTGTGTTTGAACAGACAGGGGTGTGGGGCAAATGTTCACTTGTTTTGTGCTGACGATGAGGAGCAGAGAGCGGATACAGCGGCGGATCGATCGGCCTGATTTGTTCTGGCTCCTCCTGTTCATCAGAGCCGTACCTCTCCCCAGGGGGCACACGCAGAGGACATATGAAGGAAGAGAGCTGGGAACTGACAAATGAAAGAAAAACAAGGGATATTGTTTATGATCAGAGCTAAAAGTAAAGTAAAGCAAGTCTTTTCAAACAACTTCTATGTAGGAGACCAAAAGCAAAAAGTAGATACAATACTGGATGAAAAAAAAAACATAAACTACACAAATTATGACCACTAGAGGGAGATTTTCATTGTGTTATCCATAGACTGTGTAATAGAGGTGGACTAAGGGAGTGTGACGTTTGGCTCCAGTCAAATGAAGCTCATAGCAGTTATTAGGGCCAATTTGGAGCCGAGTTCCAGATTTCGAATTCCGACCGTGAGTATCATAGCAACCAAAGAGCCAATTCGGAGTGAGGCTGTGGAAGGTAACGCCCCTTCACACCCGCACCACTGGTTTAGCAGGGAGCGGGCGCTTAGCAATGCTGTCCTCAGGGAAAGAAGGCGGCTGATTTGTCTGTTATTAATGTTCATAGCTTGATTTACGGACACAATTCCAAAATAAAAACTCCAGGATCATGTAGAGCGGGTTAATATGAACATTTTAAGACCAAAATGACGAGCCTGACAGCAGCAGTTACAGAGAGAGGGGCGACAGTTTTTCAATAGAAAGTGAATTGGAGCCAGAGTCGATGGAGCCAGAAGTGCGCCCACGCTTACTTCCTATTTGGAACGTGGCGGCTAGCAGGTTAGCTATGTCCATTTATTCAGTATAAACAGTCTATGGTGGTATCACTAGTTCTGATTTCCTTTTTTAAGAATTATTCAATTTAATTAGTCATTATTAAAACAACTTTGTAAATAGATTTGTATACATAAAAAAGAAATACTCAAATACTACGCTACATAACTGCAGCCACTAGTGTTTCAAAATTTTTATTTGTGATTTAAAGGTCTACTATGTAATTTTTTGGGAGGTGGCGTTGTCACCTTTTTGATGTCATTGCTTTGCGTGAAATTTTCCACAGTATGGCATTAACTAACCTATCTTACCATAAAAAACATGCATTCTTACTATGGTGGGGATGGGGGGGTAAATATAATGTAAAATGATAAATATGTAAAATGCCGTACTGTGGAACATCTTAGACAAAGCTACAACATCTTCACGGTCTTGTATGGACCATTTTTAGTCTTAAATTTGAATTTGAAATGAAACTGTGAAAGAATGAATACGTTTCGCCAGCTCTTTCACGTACCTTCTTCGGTTCTGACAGGGTTCTGGTGAGTCACTGCCTAAAATATCTGGAACTAACTACACTGAACAGGGGAGTCGTCAGAGGAACACAAAGGGGTCTGCTGTCCTGGGCCGCAAGGGTCTTAATGGCCCAGAATTGGACCCTCTTCCTATTTATATTAGAGGGGGGCCCATGTGAGGCTTCTTGCCCCGGGCCCCCAAATTTCTGTTGACGGGCCTGACACTGAACTACACGGAAACTATTTAGTACACTATTTAGGACTTAACAATGATGCTTTGAAATAGGTAGTTCTTGATGGTGTTTGTGTTAAGCTGAAGTGATTGGACAGGCTTCATAGAGCGACCGCCATGATGCCACGTCGGTCGATATAGTGAAAGAAGAAGCTTAAGAGCAGCAGCAGAAGGTGAGAACGAGTGCTACAGAAAACAGAGGAGAGTCAAGGCTGTGAGAGGATTGACAGAGGATTTGGGTCTGAGGGTCAAGAGCAGAGGTAAAAACTGAGCAGAGGAGGAGAGGGAGAGAGGAGGAGAGGAAGACAGGAGGAGAGGAGGGAGAAGAGGAGGAAAAGAGAGACTGAGCAGAGGAGGAGAGGGAGAGAGGAGAAGGACAGGAGGAAAAGAGAGACTGAGCAGAGAAGAAAAGAAGGAGGAGCAGAGGTAAAGACTGAGCAGAGGAGGAGAGGAAGAGAAGAGAAGGACAGGAGGAAAAGAGAGACTGAGCAGAGGAGGAGAGAAAGAGAGATGGAGGAGAGGGGGAAGAGGAGAAGAGGACAGGAGAAAAAGAGAGACTGAGCAGAAAAGGAGAGGAGGGAGAGATGGTGGAGAGAGGGAAGAGGAGAGGAGGAGGACAGGAGGAAAAGAGAGACTGAGCAGAAAAGGAGAGGAGTGGAGGGAGAGATGGAGGAGAGGGGGAAGAGGAGAGGAGGAGAGGAAGAGATGGAGGAGAGGAGAAAGACAGGAGGAAAAGAGAGACTGAACAGAGAAGGAGAGAAGGAGGAGCAGAGGTAAAACTTAGAAGAGGAGGAGAGGAAGAGAGGAGGAGGGCAGGAGGAAAAGAGACTGAGCAGAGAAGGAGAGAAGAGGAGGAAGAGAGATGGAAGAGAGGGGGAAGAGAGGAGGAGAGGAGGAGGACAGGAGGAAAAGAGAGACTGAGCAGAGAAGGAGAGAAGAGGAGGAAGAGAGATGGAGGAGAGGGGGAAGAGGGGAGGAGGAAGAGAGGAGGAGAGGAGGAAAAGAGACTGCTCAGTTTTTACCTCTCCTCCTCCTCCTCCTTGTTCTCTCCTTCACTGCTCAGAGAGCTTAGGGGGAAAAAAAGAAAATTGAAAATTGCCATCAAAGAGAGAGGCAGAAGGGAAGGCAGAGGAGGAGGTAGAGGAGTAGGTACAGAGGGAGGCAGAGGGGAAGGCAGAGGAGGAGGCAGAGAGGGCGGCAGACGAGGAGGTACAGAGGGAGGCAGTGAAGGAAGCAGAAGGGGATGCAGAGGAGGTCGAGGCAGAGAAGGAGACAGAGGAGGAAGCAGAAGGGGAGGTAGAGGAGGAGGAGGGAGAAGAGGAGGCAGAGGAAGAGGCAGAGGGGAAGGCAAAGGAGGAGGCAGAGGAGGAGAAGGCAGAGGGGGAGGTAGAGGGGGAGGAGGAGGAGGCAGAGGAGGGAGGCAGAGGAGGAGGAAGAGGTGGAGGAGGAGGAGAAGGCAGAAGAGGAGGCAAAGGAGGAGTTAGAAGAGGAGACAGAGGAGGTGGAGGCAGAGGAGGAGGCAGAGGAGGAGGAGGAAGCAGATGAGGGAGAAGGCAGAGGAGGAGGAAGAGGAGGAGGTAGAGGAGGAGGCAGAGGAGGAGGCAGAAGGAGGGGCAGAGGAGGAGGCAGAGGGGGCGGGGAAATAATAGCAGGGCAATTTAGTGTCTAGAGCACAAAAGCCGGAGGTCTGCTGTGTATCTGCTGATCTCCAGGGCATCAGGGCTTTGTTCCTCATTCAAGCCACTGATGTCACTCAAAAACCTATAGTACGACTGGACTAATGGCTCCTCCTGGTACAGACAGAAATCACCACAGCATCATCCCCAACTCATAATCAGGATTTTAAAAACAGTCTTTAAACTGACACCACAAAATACTAATACAACGTGTAAAGAGCTGTGGTGAAGGCAACATTTAAAGATTATGTTTAGAGCTTCAAACACTGCATAGTTTTGATGTAAAATCCTGAAGGTGCAAGAGCCCATCCAGTAACCCCATAAATAACCCCAGTGTAAACATTAGCACAATAATGACATTAATGACATACAGTGGAACATTCCAGACAAAGCTATAGCATCTCCATGGAAACAATATCTTAATGAATGCTCTTAAGTGAATATGGGGGTTAGCGCTGACAACCGTTTTGCTATTGTGCAACCTCTACTTCGCTCACTACTTCCACCACAAGCACAACACAAATTAAGTTTAAGTCTAAACAAATGCAACAGGGAGGGCATCTGATGTAAAACTCTGGTCCGTTTAAAACACATACATACATATCTGAGAACTCTATGGCCATTAGCAAGCTCGGGGATTGAACCAAGAACCTTCTCGCTTTGAGGTGAGTCTTTAGCCCAGTCGACACAAAATGCATTTCTTTTAATAGTTCGATTGATGATGTATAAAGGTTTATAACTATTGTAAAGTCAGTGAGATCTGATAAACCCAATCAGCTAGAGTCTGTTGGCGTACTCAGTGTTAAGTTCTGCCTTCTGCCGGAGGATATGTTCACAATTGGCTTGTATAAAAGCTCTTATTTTCCCTGAAGATTGCGATCAAAAAGCCATGATAGCTTTGCCACTATAATAACTTTGGCGCGGTACAGAAACCCAAACCTTTAATGTCCAAATGATTGTCTTTGAAATATACGCTCAATAAAATATATATATTACTTTTCAAAACTTTCCATCATCGGTCCATTTCTGCTGCCTCCCTGGAGTTATTCCGCACAAGGTGAGCATGGGAAAATGAATATGATAATAAAGCGCGCATACAAAAGGCAAATGAGAAACACAGCCAGGGGTGATCCGATAAGACGCCAGCGCACAAATGAAAAGACCAGAGGTATAACGAGCCTGTATAAATATGTATTATATAGACATTATACACATAGAACATAGCTATAGATCCAGGATGTGTGAGCCAATCAGACATGGCCTTAGGCAGGTGGTGGACTGTGCTGCTCTGAAGAACAGTGAGCTGGAACTATTCTTTTGAATGGCAGTGGGAGGTAGAGAAGGAGGAGGAGCCAAAGTCACCGTGGCGACTGCAGACATGGCCGTCAGCTATGAATAAATGTCAAAACTTTTACAAACAAATCTTCTGCGAAACAGATGAAACAGTTGGAGGGCGATTATTGTTGTGACCCAAAGTTTGAATTTAACAGATTTTTCTATGTATTTGAGCAAAATTTGTCTTGCCTCAGTACAGATATACTGTAAAAGCAGCTCCTGAGGTCAAGATAATAATAATAATAATAATAATAATAATACCTTAGTCTTAGGTCGTTTTCACACTGCCACTAGTTAGATCGACATAAAAGAGCATTAGCTCCAAGAGCGGTGCTTGGGCCAGTGTGAACACAACAGTCTCACTCTGGACCACAGTAAATGGCCGCTCTGAGAGCGCGTCAAACAAGAGGGCTCGGCGGCTCCACTCACACTCTGGAGCAGGGCAAGTGCAGTGTGAACACGGCCGACCTCGGGCCGACCTACACAGTTCACTGTGACAGTAAAAGTGCTTGGAATAGGGGAAAAAAGCACTCGGATCACGCATATTTGTATGAATGGGCGCTGCAGAGCTGCTGTTTGACACTTTTGTCTGACAAGGAAAATTGGATCAAGTTAATATCAGTCTCCAGAAGGAGACTAGTCTCCTCCTTGTTTGCTCAAATTATCAACTTGGTAAAAAATAAACCCTCAGTTTTTTCAGCAGGTCTCAAACAATAATAAAAAATACTTTTACTTTTCAGTCCAGTTCAAAATGTAGTAGAGTAGAAAATACAGATACTGCTCTCAAATTTAGTCAAGTAAAAATAAAAAGTACCCACTTTAAAATCTACTTAAGTAAAGTACAGATACCTAAAATTTATACTTAAGAACAGTAATTTACTACTTTTACTGTTACATTCCACCACTGGTTTAAAGACAGTAAAAACCACCAACCTTTACCTGTATCATTCAGAGCATTTGACTTCACACATCTGGACTATATGAACGAAAGAAACTGAATGAGATCACTGTTGTTTGTTAATGAAGTTAATAATCATAAAATTGTATCGTTCTCAACCATAACACTAACATTTTATATCCTGTAATCCCTTAATAACAAAAACACACATTTTGCTAGCCGCCTTATAGCCAACACTGAGCCAATACGTTAGCCACACATGCTACATCCATGTTCCATCGGATCAATGCCGCATGGTCCACTGCAGACACTTAGATAGGCCTCAGTCCTCTGGTGACACGTTTGCATTATTTATTATTACCAATAGTGGTCATCCATTACCCACCTCTCAATACTTGACACACTTTGATGGATAGATATCTTGTTAGGGGCCAAAGTTAGTCACGCGCACATTACACAATTTGAATGGATGGTTAGATAATGCTGAGCTACCCACTTGTTAGCCACTGCCCCTTAATTAACATCAATATCTGTCTGATGTGGCACAGACGCAGGACACGCGACACGGCGCAGTGGTGCGGGTGGAGGAGGGTTATGTGCATGGCCTTATGGTGGAGACTGTTGTGGTGAGTTACTAACATTGTAAGAGTGCTCCAAATTATTGTTACTTTCAATTCATTTGGAGTTTAAAAGGTTAAAATTTTTTAATTTTTTTTTTTTTTTTTATTATTATTATGCCAGATGCCCTCCCTAATGAAACCCTAATGAGATCAGATGTAAAGAAAAGTCTGGTACTTTGAGTGCTCCTATTGCTGTTACTATTGTTGCTACTACTACTTTAACTAATGTAGGTTATAGTGCTGTTGCTGTTGCTGCTACTACTACTACTACTAGTACTATTACCACTACTACTGCTACTAGTGCTACTACTACTGCTACTACTACTACTACTAGTACTATTACCACTACTACTGCTACTAGTGCTACTACTACTGCTACTACTACTACTACTAGTACTATTACCACTACTACTGCTACTAGTGCTACTACTACTGCTACTACTACTACTACTAGTACTATTACCACTACTACTGCTACTAGTGCTACTACTACTGCTACTACTACTACTACTAGTACTATTACCACTACTACTGCTACTAGTGCTACTACTACTGCTACTACTACTACTACTAGTACTATTACCACTACTACTGCTACTAGTGCTACTACTACTGCTACTACTACTACTACTAGTACTATTACCACTACTACTGCTACTAGTGCTACTACTACTGCTACTACTACTACTACTAGTACTATTACCACTACTACTGCTACTAGTGCTACTACTACTGCTACTACTACTACTACTAGTACTATTACCACTACTACTGCTACTAGTGCTACTACTACTGCTACTACTACTACTACTAGTACTATTACCACTACTACTGCTACTAGTGCTACTACTACTGCTACTACTACTACTACTACTACTACTACTGCTACCACTACTACTACTACTACTCCTACTATGCTGTAATACCATCTGCTGCTACTGCACCTAGCACAGCAGTGACATGGTTTATAGAGGAAGTGGACTAAGTGAGTGTGACATCACCCATCGTGTTCGGTTCCAGCCAAACAAAGCCAACCGAGGCTGGCAGTTACAGGGACGAATTTGGAGCCGAGTTGCATATTTGGAATTCTGACCACGTGTATCATAGCAACCAAAGAGCCAATCTGGAGCATGGCTGTTGAAGGTAGCAACGCTGTCAATCAAACCTGTTGCTAACGCTAGCGGGAGTGACCTCAGGGAAAGAAGGCGCCTGATTTATCTGTTATTAATGTTCATATCTTGATTTAGAGACACAGTAGTGAAATATAGTTGTCCAATTCATTTAGTGCAGGTTAATACGAACATTTTAAGGTCAGAATGACGAGCCTGACAGTAGCAGTTATGAAGAGAGGGGTGACTGCTTTTCAACAGAAAGTGAATAGGCTCTGTGCACAGCAGCACGCTAGCTAGCTCACTGTGTCTCAAAGCTAACAGTCACTTTTATTAAAATCGGAAAACATAAAACAAACAACCTATAAAAATGAAAATAAATGAAAATAAAGACTATCTGATTATTTTTATATGTAGAATACTTCAGTTTGTGGTCTTGTTTTAATATCTATTTTGCTTCAAAATTACCATTAGCATTAGCATTGAAACACAAACATGTCTTTTTCTAAACACAGAAGTGTCTCTGGTGAAGTATTCATGTGTGTAGTGTTTAACATGTCAGTGACATCCACCTGCACCTCCCTGTCCACTGCCTCATCTTTAAGTATTTATTCATTTTAGCGTGACTCGGCAAAAACCTTGGCAATAAAAAGAGTCAGTGGAGCCAGAAGTACGCCCATGGTCACTTCCTTTTGGGACGCGGTGGCTAGCAGGTTAGCTATATAGTATATGGTATGTAACAGCTTCATGTGTCTATTTACTGTTGTATCTCAATGGGACCCTCAAGTCTAAATAAAAATACTTAAATACTTATAAACCACACCCAGTACTATCACAAGGAAAGAAATATCATCCAATACTGTTAGGCTCATTTAGAAGAATATCAGGTAAGACTCAAGTATGGCACCATGTCAGCGTATTATACAAAAAGTATCCAGTAACTTCCTCTTTCTCTTCCAAAATTCTTTAAATAAGTGCAGTGTTTGGATTAGCATATCTGGCGCCCTCTCTGATGCCCTTTGCAGTTGTGTTTCCTCGGGGGCATTGGCCAATTGTCTTAAATGTCAGAGAGAGCAGAGAGCCAGAGCCGGGGCAGAGCCATAGAGGGCAGTCCAGACACACACTGCAGTTTGGAGCAACAACACACACACACACACACACACACACACACACACACACACACACACACACACACACACACACACACACACACACACGGACAGCCCCAGCCTCACACACACACACACCACACACACCACACACACACACACAAGGGGCCTTCTCCAGGAACATACACTGTAAAAGGGAGACTAGCAATTTATCTAAAAATGAATCTGGTCTGGATTTAAGTAGTTTTGATTAAATATAGTGTACTTTTTGTGATTAGATCTAGATGGCTTGACTTGTTTGGGGAATTCAGTGTGGCTTTGTTTATTCACGACAAAGGTATCTGCCAGTTAAAGACGGAGCTGAGTCCACAGGCAAAGCTCTCAATTTACCGGTCAATCTAAGCTCCTACCCTCACCTATGGTCCTGGTTTAGTCCTGGTTTAGTCCTGGTTTAGATCTCTGGTCCTACTCTCACCTATGGTCATGAGCTTTGGGTAATGACTGAAAGAACATGATTGCGGATACAAGCGTTTAAATGAGTTTCCTCCACAGGGTGGCTGGTGCTCCCTTAGTGATAGAGTGCGAAGCTCAGCCACGCGGGAGGAGCTCGGAGTAGAATCGCTGCTCTTCCACGTCGACAGGAGCAGCTGAGGTGGCTCCTGGACGCCTCCCTGGGGAGGTGTTCATGCTCCACTGGGGGGAGGCCCCGGGGAAGACCCAGGACACGCTGGAGGGACTATGTCTCCCGACTGGCCTGGAAAAGAGCTGGAGGAAGTGTCGGGGGTGAGGGAAGTCTGGAAGTCCCTGCTTAGACCGCTGCGCCCACGACCTGGGCCCCGGATAAGCGGACGAAGACGGATGGCATTTGCCAATGTAATGTGTAAGTATAAGGATTTTTTTTAGATGTATTAATTTACTTACTATTCTGACAGATAATTGAGTATATTAAACTTGAAATCAGTCGCGTTTAGAAACAAGTCAAATAATCTGCCTTAAATAATTGTGAAAAAGGACGTCCCTGTTTTAATTGGGGCCACGTAAAAAGACATAATCATATTTTATACCTTTTTTTATACAATTCAATGGTGGCTTCTGTTTTAGCGCTGAAGAATAAGGTGAAAAAAATCAAATCGTGATCTCATCCCTGTGCTGATCTGCTATTTTGGTCATATTGTCATGATATTTCCCACCCACTCCTCCTATTGGTTAATCTCTGTAAGGGTCTGAGTGAGTGACAGGTGGGTTTAACCAATCAGAGATGACAATTTACGTCTTCAAGGCAATAGAAAAATAAAATAGAAAAATAGTGTACATGAATCATGATAAAACTGAAATTATGATGATTCGAATTAAACACTAAACCCATTTTTTGCTAATAAATGGTGTATGTGGTGTTTTAATAGCATTATCTCCTGTTCCTAATCATGTTTTGGCAATTTTAATGCATATTTGCAGCTTTCTGGTAAAAAAAAAAAAACAAAAAAAAAAAACGTCTAAAATTTGCACAGCCTTCAGAAATCTCTGCAATTTCAAGTAGTTGGTGACATCACAAAAGACTGCCCTGATTAAAGATAGGTGTTTTATTACAAACACCTGGAGGCAGCGGTGGAGTTTGAAGTGTGGATACCCATTCGACCAATCACACCATTTATCCTCAGACCCCGCCCCCCCTCACTATCTTAATTAGTCCTCCAGGTACTGCCCAGTTTATCAACTCTATTTGAAATGTGGTTGTGGGCGGAGTTTAGGTGTTTAGTCCCACTTCAATCTGTTTTGAAGTTATTTAAACTCCGTAAACCTACATTTTTACAGTGTGTCGAAGGAACGACCCGATCTGCTCTTCAAGCTGCTCTGGGAGGGCTCTGCGTTTCATCATGTAAATATATGAGCACACAAGCGGACACAGCCACACAGGCTCGGCTTTATCTGAATGGAAAAACCTTTCAGTTCTGATAAAGCTCCAACCGCAATCTCATAAGTAAACAAAACAGAACTGATTTGGTCTTAGATAAAATGCACAAAGGGAGCTCATTCAATAAAACAATCAGATGTGCTATTTTGTGCATGAAAAGAAGCATACAGGCAATTGCATTACACCATACACCCGAACAAACATATACTACAGTCTTGAGAAAAAATAAATAAATAATAATAAAAAAGAAAACATTTAAAATTTCTGACTTTCTAATTAGTCATAAATAACAAATGGTGAAAGAGGCCATGGCCTGTTTCTATATTATGTAAAGCAAATTAAAGTATTCAGAATACCATAATACACACGAGGATACAGAAAGGGCTGTAGATAAATTTACTTGTAGATGAATTATCATCATTGGGCAGGTATTAATAATTATATTTATATTTCAGTTATAAATTCATATATTAATTATTAATTAATCAATGAAATGCATAGGCACTTGTTCTAACGCACACACACACATACACGAGCACACATACACGAGCACACACGCACACACACATACACGAGCACACACGCACATACACGCGCACACACACACACGC
>KN473066.1:0-23413 GCA_000787095.1 Periophthalmodon schlosseri
TAATTTTTTTTTTAAATATATATATATTTTTTTATAATTGAATAATAAAAATAATTTATGAAAATATATAACTTACAATCTTGGAAGAATTTGAATTTTGTGTTGCAGTATCAGAGTAATACAATTTAAAAACTGTATAATTTTTGTCCTTACAATAGCTCCTGACTGTTCACAGGATTTGTTCTTCCAGAAGAACATTTTCAGTTACAAAAACATGTTGCGAATGCCAGAGATGTTGGTAAAAAGGGTTTAAGTACAAATGTGTTGGTATAACGCTACACGAACGCTTTCTGCCTGTTTCTCTTTGAGGTACGTATACAGGCGGGTGAGACACAGTAGACACCTGATTGGTTGAGAGCCAAAGGTAGCGGGATGTGATTGGCTGACAGGTGACAAAAGGCCTTTCTTGTTGAATTTATGTTTCATTGTTTGACTGACTATATCTGTAAATAGTGTTTTGTTTCGCAGTCCTCTCCCAGTCCACTATTACAACATATTGAGCGTGTAGTGAACGCGTTAAGTGAATTATTAATGAGAGGAGCCGTTATTTACAGAGCCGTCAGGGCGTACAGCAGCGAGCCTCTCACCAGCTCAAATTATTATTATAGAGTTATGCAGCAAACACCAAACAAATCACGCTTATTTTCACATGAGCGCTCACATTACAACAGCACAATATATATGACTACGGTGGTTTTCAGATTCTAGACGGTGATGATGTCATACTCCCAGATCGGGGAAAGAGCCGCATTTTTCCTACTGATCACATTTTACTTTGCCGTGAAATATCCAACAGGTAAATTCACAAAGGTTGAACCTGATCATTTCTATAAGTGACTAGACCCAAGAACTCACTGCATTACAACGGGAATCTGCATTTGGGGCGACAGTGGCTCAGTTGGTAGAGCGTTTGCCCGTTTGCTCAAATCCCGCTCTCGACATAAACATCACCGCGATTCCAGCTCCCACAGATGAACGCTGAATATTGTGTAATGCGAATATTGTGTCCTTGGGCAAGACACTTAACTCATCTTGCCCCCAAAGTCTGCGTACACTGGTGTATGGATGTGTGCGTGAATGGGCGAGTGGTTCTTTGGTACACATTTTAGGTTTCTGTACTTTACTTTTACTTCAGTACATTTGAGAGCAGGTATCTGTACTTTCTACCCCACTACATTTTTGAACTGGACTGAAAAGTAAAAGTAGTGATTACTACTGTTTCAGCTGAACAAAATTCAGCACACATCTGTATCAAAATTACTACATTTGAAGCTTTATAAGGCCTCAAAATATGCGCAAAAATACTTTACAGGTACTTTAATACTTTTACTTCAATAGATTTTTTTCATGTGATACTTTTACTTTTACTTGAGTATGGTTTTTTTTGAGTATTTTTTGAAAAAGTAAAATGTGAAACCTAAAAAATGTACCAATTGCGATTTTTTTTTTTTTTTTTTACCTTTAGTAAAATCTTAAACATAATGATCTTAACTGTGTTTGAGTAAAACGAGTAGTCCAACCTAGACACTTTAAACAGATGAATGGTTACACCTCCACTCGATCCATGTTCTTACCTCTACCAGCTGATGCCAGTGCTCGATGGGTTTGCGTGGATTGGCCAGCATGGCTGACCAGTGCTCCCTGCCCGGTCCATCTGTGTCCGAGCCCACGCGGCACATGCCTATGACCTCATTGTGTCCGATGCTGCAGGAGACAAGCGCACAGAGGACAGTGAAGTGAGTCGTTAGTCAAGAGCATTGGAGAAACAGTAAAATGGTGGATGCGCAGGGTTCTGATGGAGGTAGTTAGATTTGGAGTCCTGGATTTCGAGTTCTGCATGATTAAGTTTTATTGTTGGCTGAGCTAGAACTGGATTAGCTGCTTGGTTGGTTTTCATTTATGCGTAGTTGGACCTGTCGTATACTGAAGGTACATTTTACTGCCAAACAAAAAACTAATGAAACAAAATACACTGTTTTTGGGCCGCAGACATCACAACATTAAAACGCAAAAATGTTAAAAACGCAATTGATACTTTGCAGCTGATGTCATCAACATTCCCTAGTCGGGGGGGTGAAGCTAACCGAAGGCACTGCTCTGTCTGAAGTTGTGTTACTCACGTTAAACTTAATCTGAGCTTTATTTTAACACAATCTGACCAAAAATTGCTGTCTTAGTTGGAACTACAACGGGTGGGCTGATTTGTGCCGTTAAAAGACTCGCACACATCAAAGTACAGCCCCAAGCTAGCTAGTGTTAGCCAACAGTTAGTCACTCTCACCTTTTTGTTGAAAATCAAACTCCTAAACAGGACCATGAACGTTCGTATTGATCACAGGCTCCTGAAAATGTGCTGTTTAAGTCCGTTTGGTATTTTTTCTTGTGTTTTTTGTCTATGTTTGCTAATGTGGGCATTGTGTCACTATTGTAACTGCAGAACATTCTGCCATAGAGACACATGTAGCACCCCGCAGCATGATTTCACTGTAAAGTATCAGAAGTTCAGTGTGGTGGTGGAGGGTTCGTCACCTGCTTGTGGCTATGGAAACGTTGTTTTGCCTAGAAAGTTCCACAGTATTTCGACTTTCAACTTTTAGAATAATGCAAGATACGTTTAATGCTACACTGTGGAAGATTCTAACATCTCCATGGAGACGAGCATGGAGACAAGCAGTCCACTCAGAGAGATCAGGAGTCCAACTACAAAATCTGGATCTAGGTTGGTTATTTATTCCCGGCTGTGTCCCACTGAACTGTCCTGTACCTTTTCATGAAACGAGGCTAAATGTGCATAGGCTATAAAAAGGCGTTAGCGTAGCATACACAAGGATAAACATACAGAAGACACCCCCAGCTTGGCCCAGCAGAGGCAGACAACACCAAACAGAGCCAAGTGTTGACGCGAGACGCTAACACAGTCAGGCGGCGGTATTAGCATAGCATTAGCATGTCATTAGCATCGCATTAGCATTGTTGATGAATATTCAGGGTCCTTGTTGATGTAAAACAGGGGATGACCACCAGGAGGCTGACTCAGACGGGACCTAGCTGTCGTGTTCAACAACATCGAAAAACAACAGGGTCCGAGTCTGTGCCAAATGTGTAAACAGAGAAGTGATGACCAGCTTAGAGAGGAGAAAAATGGCCTCTGGAAACAAAAAATAGTAAATAAGAAGAACAGCGTCCAGTCTGTCAGTTTTGTTGCATTTTTGAAAGGTTCTGAATTTGTAACATGCTTTTTTGTTATAGGGCAGTTTTATAGTCGTATACCTCGGTTTATCACGATAATAACTGCATCGACTTACCGATCAGATAGATGGAACGATAATTTTTGAGGGCTTATATTTATCGTGGGTACTTTTTCTTTGTACTACTGTTTTTTTTATATTTTTCTGTACTACAATACGATTTAAAGCAGAAATATTGTGCTTGTGTCGCTCTATAGTTATAATCTATGACACCCGTGGGTCATTATGTTAAAATTTGGACATTTAAATCGCAATATTGATCTAAAACGACTTAATAAACGAAACAAGTCCGCTCACTTCCGCGTTGGAAAACTGCGGTGCGCAATAGAAAGCTGCACATCATGCTAGCGAATAGCAGATTTGTTTTCATTTGTACCAAAATGACTAAGGGACGCTGTCGAATCCTTCGCGTATCACCGATTAAGAAAATTAAATTGGTACGTCACAGTGGGCGTGTACAGGTGGCAGTGAAAACAGGGGTTGATAGGGAAAATGGAGTCTTGAAACGATTAAAGACTGCTCAAACACGCAAGAATCACTCCAAATACAACTTCGAGTGAGCACATGGTGAGGGGAAACTACTATAACATGGTTAAAAGCTTTGAAAAGTTGATATCCATATATTTGTTTGGGGCAGCTGTATTGTGGTAACTAATGATCATAAATCTGTTAAAAATCTGTTTCTAAAATATTTGGAATTTTAAAAAGTCTACGGGGAAAATGTACTTCCGGATCCAGAGCGGGCCGTCACTGTTGCTCCATTATTAAAACATAAATTACAAATCTAATAGCGATCCTTGTCAGAAAAATCGCGATTGGATATTTTTCCTTAATCGTTCGGCCCTCGTCGTGGCGGAAAAGACAGAAGCGGCCGTGGTTAACAGTTCAGACTAAACCATGTTCCTGGCTCATGGTACAGGCCGTTTAAGCTTGTGTTCTTCGTGCTGAATTAACCCCACTCTTTGTCCTCTGTCTGTCTGTATTTCTATTAGCCATTTGCCAAATTAACCTCAGTTAACCTCAGCACTCCACCTGCGTTAGCCTTTTCACCGCTAATGAATGTCAACAATTAGCAACAGTTAGCGCCCCACATAAGCCAGGTCTGCTCCTCTGTCCTGGTTTGGGCCCTGTTTGCTGTAGATTCATCTCTTTGGACTCATTCATTTATGTATGAGGTTAGTTCTGTTCAAGGGTCCAAGATCTCAAGACAGCACTTTATTATTACTAGTGAGTCCCATAGCAACGTTACATGGTCAGACAATAACAAATGCTTTTGCGAAGGACATTTGGGTCTGAAACCATATCCTGCCTCCCTGATTTCAAATGGGCATGATTGACAGGTGGGTTAACCAATCAGGGAAAGGCATGGTCCATTTGTGTCAAAACAAACATGGCGGCTTTCGAGTAAAAAAGAATAGCGCTGAACTCGTATTTATCTCAGGTAAAAGATCTAAATTACTGGCTGTGGTTGGACATGGGGATGTTGGGGATGTGGTTGTAAGATTAGTAGTAGCAATATAACAACAGTAATAGTAGTAGTAGTATTACTTGAAGTAATAGTATCAGTAAAATTTGTAGTAGTAGTATTAGCACCAGTAGTAGTACTGACCAGTCATAGTCCATAACTGTGATGATGATGACAATCTTCTTGATGTTCTCATTAGGGATATTGTTGGAACTGCAGTAGCAGTAGTAGTACTAGTAGTAGTAATAGTAGTAGTAGTAGTAGTAGCAGCAGTAGCAGCAGTAGTAGTAGTATTTGTAGTAGTATGTCTGACCAGTCGTAGTCTGTAACTGCGATGATGATGGACACATTCTCAATGTTCTCGTTGGGGACGTGGTAGTAACAGTAGTAGTAGTAGTAGTAATATTAGCAGTAGTAGTACTGACCAGTTGTAGTCAATAACTGCGATGACGATGGACACATTCTTGATGTTCTCGTTGGGGATGTGGTAGTAATAGTAGTAGTAGTAGTGGTAGTAGTAGAAGTAGTAGTACTGACCAGTCGTAGTCCATAACTGCGATGACGATGGACATGTTCTCGATGTTCTCGTTAGGGATGTGGTAGTAACAGTAGTAGTAGTATTTGTGGTAGTAGTACTGACCAGTCATAGTCCATAACTGCGATGACGATGGACACGTTCTCGATGTTCTCGTTGGGGATGTCAAACACCAGAGCTTCGTTGTACGTGGGGTTCAGGGTGTTCTTCTTTATCGATGTCTTCCTCTTTTTTAACCTGCGGCCATCGCACACCAGGGACGCCTTCACATACGGATCTGACCAGGACACACACAGCACAGGGGGATGAGACAACGAAATGGAAAAACAAGGCCCTGTACGCTCACATTCCCAAGTTCTGATGATGTTGTTTAAGTTGAATCTAAACCGTTAAGTTTCAAGCTCCCACATGCACACATTTATAGGCACGTTTTACAACTTTCAGATTGCAAAGGAGTGGAGTTTATTGAAACAAAACACAAACAAACCCCAGCTTGTCCTTTTGAGTTTGTGCATCACGGTTTATAAAATATTTTTCACACGTTATTCCATTTAAATTGCACTCTATGGGGTATTTATTGAAAGACTCATCACAGGTCCCTGTTCACACTGAATCTTGTTGAATTATGTCAACTTTGTTTTAAAGGTGCACTTTGTAACTTTCTGATGTCTCCAAGGAGATGTCATTGCTTTGCCTGGAATGTTCCACAGTATGTCATTAAACACATCCATCTTATGTTCATGGAGATAGATATGTTTAATGCCATACTGTGTAACATTTTAGGCAAAACAGTTTATCCATGCAGACAACCAGTTGGCAGACACCAGAAAAAAAGTCACATTGTTGCAAAATTTGGCAGTTAAATTCCAGTTCTGACCAATGCATGTTGTCTTGTGTCCTCGGGCAAGACACTTCACAGAGCTGCCCATATGAACGCGAGTGCTCGGTGAGTGTTTGTCGGTGGTCAGTGGGGCAAGTGGTGCATAGTCAAAACCTTTTTTCCCAGACACCAAGTACTGTAATGAAATCAGGTCTGAAAAAATGCAATACTTTTGTCTTTCTCACATGTTAAAACACATGACGGAACAAAACTCGACCTGGATGCAGATTTAAACCCAAAGAGTCAGCAGTCACTCTAGATGTCACTGCGTTGTGTGAAATATGATCTTTTTATGCATAATACACAAACTGGCACAATTTATCTGATGACCTTTGGATGTTTGTCTCCTGCTAAGTGTTGTCACGATACTAAAATTTCAAACTCAATTTCGATACTAACCACGATGATAATAAAAAAACACTTTCTTTAGACAATAGAATGTAATTTTCCACATTAAATGGTAGTGCTTTCTTTTATATTTCCATGTGGCCTTATATCTGTGTAATCCCTCAGTCGTCCAGGTAGGTTCATAGTGGTCCATGGGCGTGTAAAAATCGTATTTTCTGGAGTATAAGTCGCAACGGCATATAAGTCGCATCAGACAAAAAATGCATAATAATGAAGAAAAAAACATATATTTCACATATAAATCGCATCTGAGTATAAGTCGCGTCCCCCCAAACTATGAAAAAAGTGCGAATTATAGTCCGGAAAATACGGTACTGGTCTATGTGTCTTATACTTTTTCTGATACAGCTCAAGATCATTCTATTCAGGAAAGGTTCATTTCTGTCCTGTGAATGGGACTTTTTTTTAGTATCGATACCTGCTCAGATGAGTATCTAGTTTCAATACTTGTTTTAGTATCGATTAATATGAGAATTTGGGTTTTACACTGCGGGTCTATGGCTCTGAGCTCCCCGCCTCTACCACACTTAAAAGCCATGGAAATCCAGTTCCCTCCGCATCAAACCTGCACAAAGGGATAAGCTGTCCATTCATCGTTTCAACACAACACCGAAGCAGAATCCTATAAATACTACACACCCTTTTAGCTTCCAAGCCATCATTACAAACTGCACAGGTAGAAAAGTACTGCATGAGTTGAGTCTACGTGCCGCCATATTTTTATTTTTATATAATCCATTTAAAGGGCCTGTGCCTTATATTTTTCCATGTATTTGAGCAAAATGTGACTTGTCCCAGTGCAAATATATTGCATAAGCAGATCTTGATGTCAAAATAGGTCCGCATCTAATTATGAAGCCTTTTATTGTTTGAGAGTCAGGAAGTGCGCAGTTAGAATGCTCCTAGTTATTAGCACTGCAGCTCTTGAGGTCAAAATAACTCCGCTGTGTGCCGTCTGCATCTAATTATACGACATTTTATTGTTTGAGAATCAGGAAGGGTGCGGTTAGCATGCTAGTTGTTGTTAGCATTGCGG
This sequence comes from Periophthalmodon schlosseri, assembly GCA_000787095.1. Lineage (NCBI taxonomy): Eukaryota > Metazoa > Chordata > Actinopteri > Gobiiformes > Gobiidae > Periophthalmodon > Periophthalmodon schlosseri. The sequence goes on from KN473066.1 coordinate 7,573, forward strand.
ATCTTGAGGTCAAAATAACTCCGCTGTGTGCCGTCTGCATCTAATTATACGACATTTTATTGTTTGAGAATCAGGAAGGGTGCGGTTAGCATGCTAGTTGTTGTTAGCTATACCGTGACAACCAAGCAAACTCTGGTCACTGAGAAAAGCGCTTATAAACTCATCGCAGTGAATAATTAGGATGCTCTGAATGCATAAGGTAAGTGAGGAATAACGTTGGACCTCGGCAAACTTTTTAAAATGAAATAGTTCTGTTTTTCAATTCAGGTACAGAACCTTTAACCGGAAAACAGGAAAGTCCATACAGGGCAGAACTGTCAAAGAGCAGATGTTATCACCTGGTTTATGGTTAATGGAGGGGTACCCGGCTTTATCCCCCCATAGAGAACAGCCCCTTTAAAATGCTCTGTCATCAGAAGGTTCCGAAGTAGAAGTAGAGACGACTGGAGGCAAAATGAAGTAGACTGTAATATATTTTCACAGATTAACTCACATCAGAACTAAATACTAATCGTTTTAAAGGTGCTGTACCAGATTTTTACTGTCTTAAAAACGTGAAAAACAGTTTAAACAGTTTGCAGTGGTCCAAAGTCATTCCTCACTTACCTTATGCATTCTGAGCATCCCAGTTATTCACAGCAATGAGTTTGTAAAGCGCTTTTCACAACTCTCAAAGGCCAGAGCGGAGTTTTGCCGTCATACAACAACAACAACTAGCGTGTACTCCTTGATTATCGAACAATAAAGCGCTTAGATGCAGACAGCACACAGCACAAAGCTTATTTTGACCTCAGGTTAAATGAAGCTCATTGAGGCTGGCAGTTAAAGGAAAGAATTTGGGGCCAAGTTCCATATTTGGAATTCCGATCACGAGTATCATAGCAACCAAAGAGCCAATCTGGAGCGAGGCTGTTGAAGGTAACGCCCCTTCCCACTCCTTGCTAAACCAGCGGTGCCGGCGCTTAGCAACACTCTCAAACAAACCTGTTGCTAACGCTAGCGGGAGCGACCTCGGGGAAAGAAAGGGCCTGATTTGTTATTAATGTTCATATCTTGATTTCTGGGCACGATAGCGAAATAAAAACACTAGGATCATATAGAACGGGTTAATACAAACATTTTACGAACATGCTCACTTCCTATTTGGACCGCGACGGCTAGCAGGTTAGCTATGTCCATTTATATATACAGTCTATCGTCCAAACTCCAGGCTGGTGCGTAGAAAACAAGAAAAAAAAAAAAAATTGTAGGGTCCACATGTAGAAAACAAGAAAAAACATTTCTGCTCCAGTAAGTTGTCAGTGCAGATGTGTTTTGTAGACTCCATTGACTACAGTAGAAGCAGTTTGCTGTTAGATTTTGTTTCCTAATTTGAACCCTGAAGTGAACATCTTGTTATTTCCACTCACTCAGCCGTCTTTTCCCTCCACGCTCTCCGTCTCCACACCTGAGGCCCCGCTGCTGCAAAAAATACACAACAAGGCACTAACTATTCCCTCAGAGAGCAGCTGAGGTTTGGGTTGCCAGGTTTGCGGGCAAATATCAACTTTAAAAATAGGATGTGGCATTTCAAAGTGAGACACAACTGTGGTTACCTGTATGCACCATATGACCTTAAATAATGGCGCCTATGATATTTACTTTCAAAACAATAGTAGATTTGTGGTCCGGTAGACGCTTTATCAAACCCGTGGAGAGGAGTCCGCCGGGGCCATGGCAACATCTGGAGCCACATCTGCAGCAGCTGGACGTGATGAGCCAGCGCTTTGTCTCGGCTCAGACCTCCAGTTACCCCCACATCAGGGAGCACCACCCGGCCTGGGGCAAACTGGAGCTGAAACATGCTCATTCGGAACAGCACATTTTGTATTCACTTTATTCCGGAAGTTGCCGTGGCTGCCGCCATCGCCATTTGAGTTATCACCATCCGGTATCATTGTTTTTGTTTTTTTTTACACAAATGAACCTACTTTATATCAGATTTTAGAGGCAGAACTTTTCCCAAATTCTCCATTGAAATGAATGGGATTCCCACTTAACTGGAAGTGATACCACAAAGAAGTTTAGTCTCGGTTTAGTCTCATTTACGCAAAAGTGGGCGGGGCCGAATAAGGTCGATACTGCTGAAGGAAATATAGATGATAAATGATAATATTGAATGCTATTTTGCCACTGACACAATCACCCAAAAGCGAAACCCAAGAAACTATTCTATATGTGCAGTATTGTGAATGAACATGAGCTGAAACACTTAACGAGGCATAGAATGTAATAGAGTAAAAGTAGTAGTAGTAGTGGTACTGTACTTAAGTATACATTTTAGGTATCTGTACTTCACTTAAGTACATTTTACAGTGGATATTTTTTACTTTTACTTCACTACATTCGAGAGCAGTATCTGCACTTTCTACTTCACTACATTTTTTAACTGGACTGAAAAGTAAAAGTATTTTTTATTATTGTTTGAGATCTGCTGAAAACTCTGAGTGTTTTATCCTTAACACGTTCATAATTTGAGCAAACAAAAATATACAAAAAAAACAAAAAACTATCAATTTATTGTTTCTGTTGAACAAAATTCAGCACAAATCTGTATCAAAACCAAAAAAGTTAATTTGAAGCTATATTAGATCTAAAAATCTGTGCAAAATACTTTTACTCTACTTTTCTCTTTAAGTGGATTTTTAAACAGATACTTTAACACTTTTACTTAAGCAGATTTTTTCATGTGATACTTTTACTTTTATTTGAGTACTTTTACTTAAGTAGCACTTTGAGGTGTCTGTACTTTACTTAAGTACAGCACTTTACTACTTGTACTTCGTTACCTTCCACCACTGCATAGAGACGAGCAGGCTGCAGAAAAGTTACATAGTTCACCTTTAAAAAGACGCACACGGTAAAACTTCTGGTCTCTGGGCTTGTATTGAACTTGCTCTGGTTTCAAACATGACACAGTATCTCTAACTCAATACTACTCCAGGAATCCTACACAAAACCTGATGATTTCACTAATATGCTTCTCCCGTGTCCCGTGTTTCTATTGGGATAAAAAGAAGCATTATTTAGTCCGGAGCTGACATTTCCGGCTATGACTCAATTTGAGGAACGCGCTGCAGACCTGGCAACGTATTGAGCCGTGTGTTTATAGGCATAACCTTTACAGATGAAAAATGTCACCAGGAATCAGCTCACATTTGGAAAGCTCCCTGTGATAGAATACGGCCATTTTGAAAACCGTCTAGACATGTTGGCGTATGCGCTGGCAGAGTGGTTAGCATATCTGACACACAATGTAAAGGTCATAGGATGGATCGTTCTATTTGACTATATATTTTTTTAAAGCTTAAGTCAGTTTCCTTCTGGTTACAATGGCAAAAACAGTAGAGATGTTGTTTTGTCTGAAAAGTTCCACAGTATGGCATTAAACTTACCAATGGAGACAGGCGGGTGAACAATAGGAATACGCCCACGAGATCTGTACTAGACCAGGTCTAACTCAGGACTAAACTAGGACTAAATCTGGACTAAACCAGGTCTAAGATAAGATTAAACCAGGTCTACAGCACCTCCTGTTAAATACTGACGATTGTAGACGAGAGCACCCAAGATGAGCTTCACAAAAACCAGAACTAAACCAGGTCTAAACCAGGTCTAACCCAGCACTAAAACAGGTTTAAAAGAGGACTAAACCTGACCTAAACCAGGTCTAACCCAGGACTGAACCAGGTCTAACCCAGTACTAAGCCAGGTCTAAAACAGGTCTAAAACAGGACTAATCCAGGTCACTTGGACTAAACCACGTCTTAACTAAGACTAGACCAGATCTAACCAAGGACTAAACCAGGACTAAACCACGTCTAGCTCAGGACTAAACCAGGTCACTTGGACTAAGCCAAGTTCAAACCAGGTCTAAATTGGGACTAAACCAGAACTAAACTAGAACTACCCAGGACTAAACCAGGTCACTTGGACTAAACCAGGACTAAACTAGGACTAAACCAGGAGTAAGCCAGGTGTAAACCAAGACTAAACCAGGTCTAACCCAGGTCTAAAACTCCACTGCACAATACAGGACCACCCTGCAACAGGGTATGCTCAGATATGCTCTGAGCCCATTATAATCTGACTCTTATCAAACTCACTCATTTGTCCATTTTCCCTGATTCAAACACTCCAAGAAACATTCAAGAACAACTATAGTATTTACATCTGTCTGTGTGTAACATAAAACAAACGGCAGCCCAAACAGAAGACACACAATTACATTTAAAGCGGCTCGGAGCTCCGGCACAGGATGAGAGTCTGTATTTCTATTTCAGGAGACAAAATGAACTAATTAAGTTTGTTCTTCACTTTAACTGAAATCACCTGTTTATTTTCTCTGGAACAATGTGCCACAAAAGTACAGTGAAGAGGAAAACGGCAAGTCCAAATAACCATGAGTTTTGGTCCTGTTTCTTTGGTCCTCGATTTGGTTTGGTCTTGTTCTAGTCCTGGTTTAGTCCTGGTCTAGTCAAGGTTTAATCCTAATTTTATTGCAGTGTATGTGTGAACACATCCTAAGTAATAGAAAGTTATAAGTAAATATATGAATTCTTACCAGGGGCGGAGTTAAAAATCTGGTGGCCCTAGGTGAATTTGGTTAGGAAGTTTGGGGCCCAGGACCAGGGCTGATTTGATCAAAATATTAGCCTTATAATATGTAAACTGTACATCAGGAACTTTATAGAATTAAGTTGAGATCAAGGTCAGGCTGTTTTTCCTCTTTTCACACACACTTTTCTGGTGCATTTTAACATTAAGGCAGAGCCTGGTGTGAAATCAGCTGTCACATCCAGCTCCCTTCTGTCACATTAAACATGATTCTGTGGACTGCTCACTTTTTCTACGGAAGCCCCCGTGGACACAGAGCATCGCTGGCAATAGGTCTGCACCCGGCACTTTTCATCCTGAACTGGAGAAGGAGATTCTGTGCACATGTGAGCACATAACGCCTCATTACAGACGCACGGGGATCATTTGCATATCAATATGCACGGAAACGGTTTGAAGTAGTGCTAAACTTTTTAAATGTGCTTTGGCGTCTTGCTCGGTTCATTTCCTCCTTCAGTCACTTCTGAACACAGAGGAGTCTGTGTGGAGGAGCAGGAGCGTGTGTGTGTGTGTGTGTGTGTGTGCGTGACTTGCTAATGGAGCTGCCGCTGTACGTAAAGACGCACAGAGAGAGAGAAAGAGGGGCGAGTCACATCCAAAGTAATGAGCTCAAGATCTGTCAGTGTGAGTGCTGATAGTTTGGGGTAGGGCGGATTCAATATCTGCAAGTACACAGCCTGACCCAGAAATATATTACATTAGGTGGCTTAACTGATGGTTTAAGTCTAGACTTAATTTTTTCAGCGGGGCTACTTTTCTGTGCGTAAGGTTTGGCAGCTCGTCGTCTCCCTGCCTCCCGATCCAGTTATTATGTCGGTATGGATCATTAATATGCGCAAACGACGATATCTGGGGGCTGTGGGTCATTTAATATGTAAATAGACACAATTATGCAGGTAATTAATACAAATTCAATGCATTCACAGCTCGATCACTCATCATGTTTGTCTAAAAGTGGAACCAGACCAGTGATTCTGTGAACAGACTTTTTGATGGGTAACAGTGTCTGAAATGACAAATTCAATGCATTCACAGCTCGATCACTCATCATGTTTGTCTAAAAGTGGAACCTTTTGATGGGTAACAGTGTCTGAAATGAAAACAAAACTAGAAAAATGCTGTCCAGAAAGATGCCTTTGCCTGCCTCACCACACGGGCGTCCTCACCACACGGACGTCCTCACCACAGCCATCCTCACCACATGGACGTCCTCACCACAGCCATCCTCACCACATGGACGTCCTCACCACACGGACGTCCTCACCACACGGACGTCCTCACCACAGCCACCCTCATCACATGGACGTCCTCACCACAGCCGTCCTCACCATACGGATATCCTCACTATACAGATGTCCTCACCACAGAGACGTCCTCACCACACAGCCGTCCACACCACAGCCATCCTCATCACATGGACGTCCTCACCACAGACATCCTCACTGATGGTGTTTTCTTGTTTAAAAGTGAACTGCTCTCATTTATCATGATATTTAAAGAATATCAAATGGCTCTGACACCATTAGTGGCTCTGAAGGGCAATGGATTTGGGGCCCCTCCAGGTTTGGGGACCCAAGGCGACTGTCTAATCTTGCCTAATGGTAGTGCCGCCTCTGATTCTTACATGAGTAGAGCTCACAAAATAATTGAATGCATCAAAGTATTTGGGTAAAAACACAAAAAAGTATACGGAGGAATACTTACTTTATATTAGTACTACTACTGCTTTTGTTATGAATATACTGTTGCTGCTGTTACTGCTACTAACTACCATCAGCTCCACTACAACTTCTATAACTATGAATACAAATATAACTACTACTATCACCACTACTATGCTATACTACTACTACTACTACTCCTACTATTATTACTACTACTACTACTATGCTACTACTCCGCTACTACTACACTACTACTACTATTCTCCTAATACTACTACTACTACTATGCTAATACTACTACTACTACTATGCTACTACTACTGTTAGTACTACTGCTACTATGCTACCACTACTACTACTACTATGCTATTACTATTACTACTACTACTACTACTATTACTACTACTATGCTACTACTACTACGCTACTACTACTATTAGAGATACTGCTCTTACTGTAAGTACTATAGAAAAATGCATGGAGCGTATACAGCCGTGGCTCTGCTCCACTCCGCCCTGCAGCGTCTCCCACCGCTTCATTTGTTCTCCTCAGCGTGAGGCTTTTCATCACAAAAACGAGATAAAACTGCCTTTTCAAATGACACTTTAACACAATGTAACCCCCACATACAGATCATTATGGACACAGGGAGGCACCGCCGTCATTACAAAAGCTTTATGTACAAAGTCCCCTCCAACAGAAATCACACATTTAGACGCAGTGTTTACAGTCGAAACCAGACAAGAAACACATTTTAACCTAAAGATGTACTATGTAACCTTTCCGGTGGAGGGTCTGCCACCTGCTTGTCTCCATGGAGATGTTATTTCTTTGCCTGGAATGTTTCACAGTACGGCGTTTAACTTGTCTACCTTGCATTTATTTAAAGACGGGGTATTATGCAAAATCGATTTATGCAAAATCATTTTGTTTTTTTGCCTTCCACCAAGTTGTAATGTTGTTCCCTTTTCGATGTCATCCATGCATGTTTGAGTAATTTAGCGATCTCTCCCGGGCCCTATTAGAATCATACTTACTGTTAGCTGTAAGATTCTACACAAGGCTCCGCCCACAAGCTTATGTCACCCATGCTCCCACTTACATTCATTTTTGTTGGTGACTGATCCTAACCGTAACCATAGTCACTACTGTAACCTAAACCTTTTTTAATCCATATCTGAACTTTAAACCAGGTTGTTGATCTATAAATGGACATAGCTAACCTGCTAGCCGTCGTGTTCCAAACAGAAAGTGAGCGTGGGCGCGCACCCGGCTCCATCGACTCTACTCCACGACAATTCTCCATAAATATACAAAAACATAATGCAAAACTGTACACAGCAACTTCACAAACCTGATGTGACGTGCAGTAGTTTCATTAGTGGGATGCAGCTGATTGTGTTGTGATGTCGCTCTGAAGGGGGAGTGACTTAGCACAGAGAGCAAAGGGAGGGGAGACTCAGAACGTCACAAACAAAAGTGAACTTATAAAACATATTGATAGAAGTAAAATACCCGCTCTTTAATTACGGGTAAGATTCTTACTGTTAGCGGGGGTCACCTTTCCACAAATCTAACTTGTAATATGTAACTTGGCCTGGTAGCGTTGCTTGCTTGTCTCCATGGAGATACTAGATAAGTCTATTGCCATATTGTGGAACATCCCAGACAAAGCAGACAAAGTTGTACCCTATTGTATCTATTGGTTTGAGAATTACGAAAAATTAGGACCACTGTCATAGCGATTTAAGACAAAATTTAAAACGAAATATTATATTGTTTGGAAAAAAGTCCTCAAATGTTGCCTATACCAGGAAGCAGAAACCCATAATACCCATAATAAACACTATCAAACGTGTTCTCTCCCCTTGACCAAACTCCTCTGTTGTTAAACTTGTAGGAGCCTTGACTTTGGCTGGACCTCTTCACCTGCACACGGCTAAGTCCCGGCTTATCTCCACAGCAGCAGATGTTTAGCGCGTGTGTGTCCATGTGTTTAATAAGCCGATTACGCCCCCTCCTCACCTGTACCTGACTGTATAAAGAAGCGGACTGAGTGTGACGTCACCCAGAGCGTTCGGCTCCAGTCAAATGAGGCTCGTCGAGGCCGGAGCAGTTATAAGGGTGAATCGTAGCAACCGGAGAGCCAATCCGGAGCGAGGCCGTTGAAGGTAACGCCCCTTCCCGCCTGCACCGCTGGTTTAGCACGGAAAGGGCTCTTAGCAACGTTGTCAAGGCCGGGAAGCCACGCTCACTGTCTACGTGGCACGCGGCGGCTAGCAAGTGTTATGGAATTGTTATGGATTTATTTACCTTAAATCTTTACTTGTATTGCTATGGATCTTTTTGACCTAACCTTCGTAATACCATCTGTTGTTATGCACCAATGTAACTATTGTTTGTGCCTCCAGCCACTTTGTCTAGACTAAACGGGTATGATTGTTTTGATGGTATAAATACACTGTATGTATTTTCATTTGTCAGCTGAGGGCGACACGGCACTATTAGGAACAACAGCTCTTTGACAATTGATTCAATAAATCAGACTCTTTGATTCAAGACAACTTCTCTGTTCATTTTATATTTTTTTATGTTTTTACTATTAGAAATTCCACAACACAGGTTAGCTATGTCCATTTATAAATACAGTCTGTGGTGTGTACCTGTGTGCACCTTTATTATTAGGTCAACAGCCTGGTTTAAGGTTCAGATGTGGACGAAAAGAGGTTTAGGTTACGGTTAGGCAAGTAGTGACTATGGTTACGGTTAGGACCAGTCACCGAGAAACGAATGTAAGTCTATGCGATGTCTTAAAGAAGCATGGAAACCCAACGTGTGTGTGTGTGTGTGCAAATGGGTATTGTGGGGACTAAAATCTGCACACACACTTACATCACAGGGACCTACCTTCCTTACGGGGACAGAAATCAGGTCCCTGTGACGTAAATCCTTATTATTTGTTCAACAATCTGGTTTAAAGTTCAGATATGGGTTAAAATAGGTTAAGGTTAGGACTAAGGTCATGGTTAGGTAAGTAATGGGTCAATATTAATGTATTGTCCTCAAGAAGCATGGAAACTAAGGTTGTCGAAAGCATCGTGAATCAGATACTAATTGATATTAAAGCTAGAATTAAAACTAGATGCTCATTTCAAGTATCGATACTAAAAACGTCAAGTGTATTCCGTAGTATCGAAGTCGAGTTTAAATGTTAGTATCATGACAACACTAATGGAAATCTAACATATGCACCTGTGTGTGTGTGTGTGTGTGTGTGTGTGCGTGTGTGTGTGTGTGTGTGTGTTATTGGGGCTCACCCGAGAAGCCGGTCAGGTCCATGGCTTTGAGGTTGGTGGCCTTGATGATGGTGACGGTGAGTCTGCCGGCCGTGGGCAGGTAACACAGGGAGAAGTTCAGCTCTCCCAGGTCCGGTTTCTCCTGTTTGAGAGGAGAGGAAGGGAAGGAGAGAGAGGAAAGAAGAGAAAGGGAGGAGAAGGAAGGAACAACAAGCAAAGGTGGATAGTGAGAGGGGGGCCAAGCGAGGGTTGGGAAAAAGGGAGAGAGAAGGAGGGAGACAGGGAAGGGGGTAAAAAGTGGCGTAAAGGAGAGGAGCAGAGGGAGAGAGTGAAAGAAAGGAAAAAGCAAAAGAGGGACAAAAAGAGACCAAAGAGGAGAGTAAGGAGCGGTAGAACGTGAGAGAGAGGGTGAGAGATGGAGATAAGGGCGGGCGAGGGAGTGAGAATAAAAGAGAATGAGGGAGAGAGAGCAAGAGGAAGAGAGAGAGAGAGAGGCAAAGAAAGAGGGAGGGAGGAGGAGAGAAAGAGAGAGTCCAATGAGTATGAATTTCACAGCTGTCAAACACAGGACAAAGGCTCTGACAGACTGTTTCTGAATCTGAACACAAACAATAACACTTCGGCTAAAATCCATCCCTGAGTCACACACGGGCAGGAGGGGGAGTGTCTTGCCCAAAGACACAACAGTAAGAAATCACCAACCCTTGTCCACTGGGATGTCTAATATGAGTGGTACAGGTAGTGGTGTAGTAGTTAGCTCGCCCTCCTCTCAACAAAAGATTCTGGGTTCAAAATGATTGGGTGGACTTCTCAAACTGACTGAATGACTGAATGTCGATATGTTTGCCTGACAAATCCAGACTCATCTCTCTGTATTTTTTATACAGATTGATGTCAGTCTGGTCCCGACGTCGTCCGCTGCATCTCAAGCCCGGTCAAACGTGATCGTCCAATCAGATTAGTTATTTTGAGTGACACATGTGAAACAAAGGAGGCCATTTACAAATAAAATCAAATTTCTCTCACCTCAGATTAACAGTTAACTTTTTCTGTCACTGATTCTGTAGAAATCCGCCATGTTTTTCAGCCGCATGATATTTTTTTCGTTTATTTTTTCCGATAAAGACGGACCTTGTGTGTCCCTGATTGGCTAATCCACCTGTCAATCACGCCCATCTGAAAATGGGGAGATTCGGCAGTGACTCACCAGACTCACATCTTCATAAAGTATTGAAGACGTGTGTGTTCTGGACCCAGGCAAAATTTAAATATTTAACAGATACATTTTTGAAAATCATCACAGTTTTAATAATGACACAAGTTATTGATACTTTGCAGCTGACGTCATCAACATTCTCTGGGGGTGTGATGCTAAACGAGGGCACTGCTCTGTCTGAAGCTCTGTTACTCAAGTTAGAATCTGAACTTTATTTTACCACAATCTGACCATTAAGAACGGACTTAGTTGGAACTGCAACAGTTGAGCTGATTTGATACTTTTAAGACTTTTTTTGTCAGTGTTTGCTAACGTGGGCATTCTCTCACCATGGTAACAGCTGAACATGCCGGCATAGATATATATGAAAAATACCCCCAGTGTGATGCCCCTATTGTGAGAAGCTTGAGGAAGGAAATCCAAAACATTTGACCCAAGTCATAAAGTTTAAAGGCAATGGTACCAAATACTAATGAAATGTGTGTAGACTTCTGAATTTGAAGAAAGTAATGAAAAATTATCTTAGAAAATCCTTCTCTCATTATTCTGGCATTTAGCAAATAGAAATAATTTTGGTAATCCTGATTGACCTAAAACAGGAAAAGTTTAGTCTGATTTCATGTCAGACAGTGAGAAAAAAAGCAAGTCTTTTTATATAGTGCATGCAAACTTTTGGTTTCAACTGTATACAGTACAGTAGGCCTGTCACTATAAATACTATATCCACTTATCGTTCAGTGCATGACAGATGGAATAATATTTTTTTGGGGGTCAATATTTATCATGGGGACTTTTTCTTTCCACTAGAGGAAAATACTTTGGCTATTTTTCTGTACTACGATGAGATTTGAACTGTAGAAGGTTGGATTATGAACTACTAAAGCGTTGCAGCTCATATTTTTAACAATACTGTACATTTAGAAAACTTTTTGGGGGATAATTCTGCTTTCTCATTTGGTTTCAATACTATCGTTTATCGTCTATATTTACTTCAACGATATATCGCACTTCAAAATTTGTTGTCGTGACAGGCCTACAGTACAGGCTCATATAGAACAGGTTTTGTCATAAGAGACATAAGTTGACACGCATCCGCAGACTCCAGTTTGGCTCCCTGTCTCCCCTCTCTCTCGGGTCAGAGGGACATATACATTGCCGCCATGGGGTCTTCATGGCTGTCAGGCAATGCTCACTGATGGAGCGAACTGTCTCGGCCCCTAAAAGAGCCGCCGCAGTGACGCGAGAACGCTCTAATGTGAAATGACAAAGTGATAAAACCCATCACTGCTCAACTCTCTATACTGTCAATCCCTCGTCTGACCTGGAGCAGCGGGGGGCACTATGGAGCGGGACACAGCCGCCTCATACCAAGAAGAAGCAGGTTTTTTTCTGGAGCAAGACACCAGAGCTACGAGATGAATCGCAATCAAATCGAAATTTGAATCCAATTAGCAAATCGCAAAGGCTGCAGTTTTTGTAGTACCATAATTTCCTCCAAAAACAACAAAGTTTTATTCTGCATAAAAACTGCTAACCCAGTAGTTTAGATCTGTACAAACATGTTCTGAAATGTGATTCTTATATTAGTTCGTCTGTTCAGATTTCAGTCTTTTCGTCAGTTCTTCTGGACGTGTTTAAAATGTGAACTTTGAACTGAAGCCTACTATTATAGCGCACCTATTCTGCAAAATGGACTTTTCAGAGCTTTCAACCATGTTATAGTTTCCCCTCACCATTTACTCACCCGAAGTTGTATTTGGAGTGATTCGTGCATGTTTGAGTAATCTATAATCGGTATCTGTGTAATCCTTCAGTCGCCCGGGTTTGATCCATAGCAAAAGAAAAATAAAATCAGTCAACTGGACAAAACGTTGGAGTGAAGATGTTTCGCTGCTCTTCCAAGCCGCTTCTTCAGTTCTGGTCAGATACTGGTGGACACTGCCTTATATCTATCTGAAGGGAGGAGCTACCTACACTGAAACTAAAAACATCTATTGTTTACAGTTTCTGTTTGTAGGCTAGGTCTATTGTGCTACCCCAAGTGTGCACTGTGCCTGAGTCCTACTTAACATAGTCACTCAAACCCCTAATGAGTGTTTTCACACCTATTAGCATTCTGGCTTGTGCTATTGTTTTCTTTGTTTTCTTTGTTTTGCTTTGGGTCTGAGGATGGAGTTATAGAAGGGGGATAGATAATGTCTGAGGCCCTCATTCCTGTTGAAAGATTGTCTTTCCTAACAAAAATTCCCTCTTTAACTCCCCTCTCAAACCATTGTTTTTCTTTGGCTAAGATCTGTACCTCACTATCTTTAAAGGAGTGGTTAGTGGCTTTGAGATGGAGATGTACGGCAGACTGGGGTCCAGAGGAGCTCTCGCAACGGTGTTGGCACACTCTCCATTCGTGGAGTGGCTGTTTAGCTTCTCCAATGTAACGCTCACTGCACTCTTCAACCATTCCTCATCCATTCCTTACACAGCTGGTGTGTCTGAAAAGCTTCAGAGAATCCGGTCTATTTCAAACCTACAAACACTTTAAGACAGAAACTGGTTCACCCAAAGGACAAAACCCCGAGCCACACACAAAGCAATGTGGTCTACTCCATTCAGTGTAGTGAAGAGTTCAGGTGTGTGGGTGGAGAGTCCCTGCCCCAAGTATCTCGGGGTCTTGTTCAGTGAGGGAAGGATGGAGCGTATCTAGGGCTGTCATAATAATCACTATATCGTTCAGTATATGAAAGCTGGAATGGTATATTTTGAAGCTCAGTATTTGTCATGGGTATAGTTTCTTTGCAAAAGTGGAGAAATTTTAGTTATTTCTGTTGTAATGTGAAAAGAACTGAGCTGTTGAGGTTGAAAAAGTACCTTCTACGGCTAATTATGGCTTCACTCTGCTGTTTATTTGTTGCAGCTCATGTCTTTTAATGATTCTGTATATTTAAATATTTGTTTGCTAGCATAATCCTGCTTTATTGTTATTGTGTCAGTGGCAAAAAGTAGTTTCAATATTATCTTTTATTGCAGTACATCTCTGTGGCAATATATACAGCTTCAAAATGTGTTATCAAGACAGGCCTAGCTGTATCAGACTGTAGCGGTGAAGAAGGAGCTTTAAGTCTCGTCTTAAGACCCACTTTTATCCGTGAGTTGTGTGGTCCTGTGTCTTTTATTGTTTTGTTTTATCGATTAGATTTATTTATTTCTATTTTATTTATTTTTTACTCTGTTGTTTTTATTATGTTTTTATGGTATTAAATTATTGATCTTATTTCACTGTGTAGCACTTTGGAAGCAGTCTGTGTTCATAAAATGTGGTATAAATCAGCCATATCCGACCACTGCAATAGACAAAACTACATCATGGGCTGGAACAATGCCAGGGTCATAGGCGCTGAAAGCGACAAACATCAGCACTGGATCAGAGAGGACATCGAGGTCTACAAAGAGGTCCAAGGAGTATGAATCAAGACGGGGGAGCATACACTTTACCGCACATGTGGGATGCGGTCCTGGAGAGGGTGTTGGACAGTAGGGGGCATAAGCTTCCCCTACTGTCTGGCAAAAGCAAGTAAAGTAAGGCAAAAACAAGACACGTCACTACACCATCACTACACCATCATGTGACGCTTCTGAGGAAGATACAGGAAGTAGCTGAAACACGTAAAGCAGGTGAACAAATGCTCTTGTCCGGCAAAAAGTATTGCTAGTTCTAAAATGTGCTATAGAAATACAGTGGATTGGATTGAGTCCAAAAGCAAAGCTCCTGATTTACCGATCAATCTACATTCCTACCTTCACCTATGGTCCCTTGTTCAGTCCTGGTTTAGACCTGGTTCAGTTCTGGTTTAGTCCTGGTTCAGTCCTGCTTTAGATCTATGTTCCTACCCTTACCTATGGTCTCTGGTTCAGTCCTGGTTTAGACCTGGTTCAGTTCTGGTTTAGTCCTGGTTCAGTCCTGCTTTAGATCTATGTTCCTACCCTTACCTATGGTCTCTGGTTCAGTCCTGGTTTAGACCTGGTTCAGTTCTGGTTTAGTCCTGGTTCAGTCCTGCTTTAGATCTATGTTCCTACCCTTACCTATGGTCTCTGGTTCAGTCCTGGTTTAGACCTGGTTCAGTTCTGGTTTAGTCCTGGTTCAGTCCTGCTTTAAATCTTATGTCCTACCCTTACCTATGGTCTCTGGTTCAGTCCTGGTTTAGACCTGGTTCAGTTCTGGTTTAGTCCTGGTTCAGTCCTGCTTTAGATCTATGTTCCTACCCTTACCTATGGTCTCTGGTTCAGTCCTGGTTTAGTGCTGGTTCTGTTCTGGTTCAGTCCTGATTTATATCTCTGTCCCTACCCTCACCTATGGTCCCTGGTTCTGTCCTGGTTTAGTCCTGGTTCAGTCCTGGTTTATATCTATGTTCCTCCCTCACCTATGGTCATGAGCTTTGGGTAATGACCAAAAGGACAAGACCGCAAGCAGTTAAATGAGTTTTCTCCGCAGGGTGGCTGGGCGCTCCCTTAGAAATAGGGTGAGGAGCTCAGTCACACTAGAGGAGCTTGGAGTAGAGCCGCTGCTCTTTCATGTCAAGAAGAGCAGCTGAGGTGGCTCGGGTACCTGTTCCAGATGCCTCCTGGACGCCTCACTAGGGAGGTGTTCCGGGCATGTCCGCCCGGGATGAGGCATCAGGGAAGACCGAGGACACGCTGGAGGGACTATGTGTCTCGACTGGCCCGGGAACGCCTTGGGATTGCCCTGGAAAAGCTGGAGGAAGTGTCTGGAGTGTGGGAAGTCTGGGGATTCCTACACAGACTCCTGCCCCAAATAAAGTGAAAAAAAAAAAATGGATGGATGGTACTTTACCTTACGTTAGTATCAGTGCAAATATATTTAAAATGTGAGGCTTAAAAATCGGGCAGTCAAAATCCACACCATTTATCCGTGTTTGACCTCCTTTGGCTGAGAGGACATTTAACTATGAAAGAAATACAAAGGATAGCTACAATTAAGCCCTGACACTTTTATCTGC
>KN473067.1:616-28330 GCA_000787095.1 Periophthalmodon schlosseri
ATTATTATTATTATTATGTTTTTTTATAGCAACACTGACAAAATCACACTGCTGTGCTCTGTCTGCATAATACACTATTTTATCTATTGTACTCTGGAAGTAAGAGCTATAAATAGCGCTCGGATTTAGTGTGCTTCAGTGGTCCACCCCAGTTTCACTTTGTTGTATAAAAAGCTGTAGTAAAGCTGAGTACGCACTGGAAGGTTCATGCATGTGAATTTTAATAATGCACCAAAGAAATAGATGGGTTTAAATCATACTTTCTCTTTTTGCAGTTTGAAAGTCCAGCAAAATACAGCTTTGGCATAATTCTATTATTATAGTATAGAATATTATATTTAGATTTTAGCTTTCATTGTGAATCTATAATTATTTTTTATTTTCTTTTTTTTCTCCCTAGTTTAACAGATTGAGGTACGTTCATGGATCTATTCTAAGGTCGTATCAGTCACTCCTTTATTGTTTAGTAGGGGGCCCCCAAACCTCATTTTGCATAGAAAACCCACAAAGCTACAAACAGCCCTGGTTATGAAATTCATTGAAGATAACTTGTTATAACCTTTTGTGATATTAGTTCTAACCTTGATGATATTTCTCTTGTTCCTTCAGTAAGTCGCAGTCTCTGACCAACGCCTTCAACGCCATCAGTGACTCCTCGTTCTTCCGCAGCGTCTCGGGCTCGTCCGGGGGGGAGGGGCAGGAGGAGGCCAAAGCTGAGACCATCCGCAACCTACGAAAGTCCTTCGCCAGCCTTTTCTCTGACTAAACCGGTCCAGCTCCTTTTCGCTCTGGCTCTTTTCCAGTGGCCGGGGATGACTTGATAGACTCTTAATGTGAACCAGTCTGAGATTACGCCCCCTGCTGTGTGTTGACTGTACTGTACTCCCTCTGTCCTGCTCATCTTCATGTTAAACGTTCAGGGCCTCTGGGTAGGATGTCCTAAGAATGAGACTGTAATTACACTGGGAAACTTAAAGGTATATTCTGCAGGATTTTCACTATCCTATTTGTGGCAGAGTGGTTAGCATTGCCTGCCTCAAGATTAAGATGCCTGGTTATAGCTGTACCATGTCCATGTGTATCCCAGATACTATACAAATGATGTATAGTGTAATTGATGAATCTGAATAGTGAAGAATGAAGTTGAGTGTGTTTGGATATCATGGGTATGTCTAAATCAATACAACAAACTCTTGCATAATATGCCTTTAAAGGTGCACTTTGTAACTTTTTAGTTGGGGGTCTGCCACCTGCTAGTTTCTATGGAGATGAAACTGCTTTTCCTAGAATGTTCCACAATATGGAATTCAACTTATCTATCTGGAATTTATTCAAATACACGATATTTTACTCAAAAGTACATGCATTCTTACTGTAAGTGGAGCCGCCTCTCCACAGATGTGACCTGTAGCGTGGCCTGGTGGCGTAACATCCTTGTTTCCTTGAAGAAAGACAAGTTTAATGCCATACTCTGGAGCATTCCAGGCATAGCAATAATATCTCCATGGAGACAAGTAGATGGCGTACCCTCCAACAGTTTAAGTTACACTGTGCACCTTTTAAGTGTGAAAGAGTATAGTAAAAATATACACATTTATTTTTAACAGAACTCAGTATAAAATATAAAGATATATATTTAACAGATTTATGTCTATATATGGATTTTAAAATACACAAAACTAATGGAGTTAAGCCAGTTATTGAAAGCCAGTAGCACCATCCAGATTTTGTCATTGAGTGGGAAAGTTTACATATTAAGAATATTGACATACTCATCCATAACAAGTATTGAAAGTGTTGTAACTAAGAAAACTGCTTGTACAAATCAGTGTCTACTCTGCTGTTGACCACTGGGCTGACCACAGCTCGCCCCCTAGTGTCGTGTGAGGGAGTTGGACATTTGTGTGTGTTCGTCACTGTTTGCATGGCTCCATTGGGGGGCTCGATGTGAGGAAAGTTCTATCAATGTTGAGTTTTGGCCCTGCGTTGCCTCGCTCTCTAGATGTTGTAGCCTTATCGTGTACATGTTTTTCGATACACAGCTGCATTGTTAGCTGTGCAGACCTGGGCTTACTGCCACATGCATTCATCTACTCTGAACTGCAGTCTCGAGCTAGCCATATGTACACATACTATTTTAAAATACCTGTGTTTGTGCCTCTTTGTACATTGGGTATTCAGTCTTGCATAAACGCTAATAAAATATTTCATAATTTAAAAGTACATTAACTACAATTTGAACAACATTGCAATTTGCCGTTATGATTTGGTCATATTTTTAGTAAAAGGGTGGGTAGGGTGTACTCCAGAGGGACAGTCTGCAATGAACGATAATAGCTGAAGCTATTGCTAGGACTGTGTGGGCTTGGTAATATCCCTCTGGAGTGGACTATCCAATCTTCTGTGTTAGGTTTGGTGCTGTCTTGTTGTATAGAAGGCTGACATTTTTCTTCAAAAAGAATTGTGTGCGTCTTGCTAGCTCTGTGTCTAATCATGTCCAGATTGTTGCAAGTACAAAAGGCCTAAGTATGTGAATGCATTTGTGAACTCATGTCTGTGAGTGGTGGTTTCTTGTTTCACCTCTGTGTAGATCTATCAGCAGTATTGTATTTGTTGACTATGCTCATCAAAAGACATTGAGACAGTTAGTGCAATAACATCTCCTCTACATGACTGTTTTGAGCACCTAACCCTAATATGAATATAAATATGGTCATTGTTGAAGCTGTGTATCTGTTGGACACCAAACCATTTCTGTACATTCCCTTTAAGGTTCCTTTGCAGTGGTCACTTCCGACTCCAGGTTGCATTTTGCCATACGATTAAAATGCTGTGTGCAAAATCTATACGTTTGGTGGACTCAAAATAATGAAATGTTGGCTTTGATTAATATATAGTTATATTGTCTACAATCCTTTGATGTTGATCCAGTGCAATTTTTGGATTTTAAAGGTACAGTATGTACATTTTGTGGTGGAGGATCCGCCGCTTGTCATGTTCCACAGTATGGCATTAAACTGAGCTCCACTGATCTCGTTTCCATTCCATTATAGGTCTTTTTATTGCAAAAAAACTTGAAAAACATGTATTCCTACTGTGATCATGGTCCATTCTCCACAGATCCGACCTGCAACTGGCCTAGTGGCATCACCTTCTTGTCTCCATTAAGCTTAATGCCATACTGCGGAACATTCAAAGCAATGATATCTCCACGGATACAAGCACTTAGTCTCCATCAGACAAGTTAATGCACCTTGAAATCAATATACGTATACATTCAGTATAATAATAAATATATGAGATAATACATATATTTAAAGTACACATTTCATTTTCTGAGTGCATAAAGAGTAATGTGGACCACACCTGGGCAGGTCCTCTCCACTTTATGTCTAAAATGCTCCATCAGGCATCATGATTCATGTTGCAACTAAATGAAAGCATATTGTATCTGTATGTGTGTGTGTGTCATCTCAGGAGTTTATTTTTTGTAAAATATCAATTTATTTATGTATTTATTTTTTGAGCTCTATGATTATTGTACTATTGTTTGTTCAGTAGTGTGTTTTTATTTGTAACGCAATACCGCTTTGCATGATCTGGTGACCAATAACCTTATTTTTCTGTACAGATGAAAGTTAATAAACATGTGGTTCCATCAGTGGATTGTACCAACATTTCTGCACATTCAAACCAATAATCATGTATAAACATAAATGCTATAACTGCACCATACAAGTAGGACGAGTCTTTAGTATTCATGAGGATGTTGAAGTCGCTGCAATTAAAAGAAGCAGGCGACAGGTGGCGCCATTTGTAAACCATTAATGTGTAGCTGCTATTTCATTTGTGGTACTGTTGAATGAGGTACATGTAGTGGGCTTGGGGAATATGACAAAAAAAAAACAATTTTTGGCCTTGTATTTACAATTTCCCATTCAATTTTATTTTATCTTATTAAAAACAAATCAAAATGTCTTTCAACAGCCTATTAATATCCTAAACATGAACTACTTTTCATAATTTCGATGAATACGCCTATAAAAAATAATCAAATTTCTATTTACTACAAGCTTTTACTGACTGTATAAACCTTTAAATTAAAAAGACCCAAGATGATCATGGATGATTAGAAACTACTCTCAATCTTACTTAAAATTCGGATTAAATGCACAACCCTACTTCGTTTTTTCGCTTTTAGAAGCCTTAACATAAAACCGAAAAATATACAAACTTGCTACAAACACTTTTGCCATTATAAAGTAAATGAAAGAAAAAACAGATCGTACGTATTAGTAGCCAGAGAGTTTTTCTGTGGGAACTTCTCTCTGTCTCTCTGCTCAGGGAGACTTGGACGTGGGCGTAAAATTACCAGAACAAGACGATACAATGAGCCAATTCTTGTTTCCCTTGGTTCTCTTCCCAAAGTGGAAAAAAAAAAACATGAAAATATAATTATTAGTTTGTCACAAAATTTCAACAACTCCGTGTTTATTAAGGTGTGTTTCATCAGCGCGTTTTGCATTGTCAACACATATTACTTGGATGGAATTGTGGAAAAATTCCAAATGAGGGGCTACTTTAAAATGAAAACACAAGCTCTGTCCAACTTAACAAAACCTCTGGGACTGATCTGTCTAAATATGAGAAATGGTGGTTTCATGTTGTTTGCCAGAGAATAAGTCAACATTATTTTCTGAAGAAATTGAGCGCAGGGAGGATGTTAAGACGCATAAAATAGCAAATAACTATCATAAGTATGATCTGAAAATGGGAGTTGGATCCATTGGAGTTACATAGATCAAAGTCAGCACAACAGAGCAAGAATAAATGGGTTCTTTTTGGCCTGAAATGACTAAAGCAGCTTATAATGTTATAATGTAGGTAGGTGTACACTTACAGCCTGTTTCCATAAGTTTGTGAACACGCTCACAAAAGCTGTGCAAGGTAAGTTAAAGACTCTGTGCCTACGGTCTCAAAAACGTGAAAAACTGAACTAGATCATTTTAAATGGTTTGCAGGGGTCCAAAGCTACTCCTCAATTACCTTATGCTAATTGCTAATTCAACTGAAGAAGCAGCTTGGATGAGCAGCGAAACGTCTTCACTCCTACGACTTTTTGTCCAGTTGACAGATTTGAATTTTTCTTTTACTAGCCTGCTAACCACACACTTCCTGATTCTTGGACAATAAACCGCTTCATAATTAGATGCAGACAGCACACAGTAGGCTTATTTTGACAATATATCTGTACTGGGGCAATAAGATAACATTTGCTCAAATAAATGGAAATGAATTGGGTACAAGCCCATTAAAGCTACCATCCATAATTAGACCCAGTCACGCCACATTCTCACATAACACCACTAAGTGCTACATATGTTCCTGCAGTTTGACAATGTGCCAGCTTTGGCCTGACAGAAGAAGAGCAGAGAGCACAGGTGAGCCTGAACAAAGGCCAGGTGAGGGGAGGGAGGACGGGGGAACAGGTTTCACATCTGAAATCTACTGGTAAAAAAAATCAAATATACTTACGGATGGTAGCTTTAAATGTATGTTTGTAATTCCAAATCTAAGTTTTTGCGTCCTCATCATTTGAGTAAGAAGATTTGGTTTAAAATGTCAAACTGGTAATGCACTGCCTTTGATATGAAATGGGTAGAAATAAAGGTATACACAAAATACGTTCAGGTATGTGTCAAGATCACACGGGTTTTCAAACGAGAAGACAAACAAATGCACAGGAAATCTCTGTTTAGTTGAATCTAATATTCTCACTGTTGTTTTGTTGCTTCCAGTACCTTGAATAGATTCTGAACTGAATGTTCTGCCTTCACCTCCAGAGGGTGTACGTCTATAACACAAATGCCACCACATTTCACTAGACCACACACTTAGTGCTGTGATACCGCAAGAAATCTGACAAGAGACGCACGTGCCAAGATTAGTTCATGCATTTTTAACAGTTTAACATATCTATAAAACATACTGTGTCAGCTTTTTCCACGTACATGTTATGCTAAATTATTTTCTGTCATTTTAATAAAAATAGTTTGCTTTGAATTAACATAAAAATAATTAAATGGAAAAAGGTGACACAACATATTTAAAAGGTCACCATGTCATTTTTTGGATGTAGAATGGAAAAAGTGAAAGTTTGTTGTTCGTTTGCGTTCTTCATTTTCATTTAATAATAGAAGAACAGTTTTCGCTGGGTTCAAACTATGGGTCATTGTCTCGTTAAAACAGGAACTTAATACTTCGTAATTTAAAGTTATTGGGAAATGTTTCTTCACCAGATTTGTCTACCCTGTTGGCGCCACATGGTTCTATTACTCATTTTTTCACTTCAACTTAAGGTCATATGAGCGTTGTATCTGTAGTGCTGGTACAGGCCCGGGCTATTTGAGGTCATTTAATGTTGATTCATGGCTGAGATGTTGAATAGTGTGTAAATGTTTGAATAAGGTTCCAATTGAAAAGGATGCACAGATTTGCTATAGGTTTGGTCCCAGCCTTACTATAGAAAACATGGACAGCATTTAGCCTATATCCACCAATGCGCAAAGGACCAATTCCAATCCTATCTAATACGTTTCATCTCAATAAACTATATAACAATGTAACAGTATAGTAATAGTATAATAATAAAATCACAAAACGTTTTATCTGAAAGAAAATGCAGCGATGGAGCGTACGGCACCTGCTTGTCTCATGGAAATGTGTCTGGAATGTTACACTGTGCGGCGTTAAACCAAGTAATAGTGATACAATTTGTGGAGAGGTGATCAAAAATACCTTTGTTGTCCTATTGTGGCACATTCCAGGCAAAGCAAGAACATGGCTCAAGTGACAGACCCAACACTAAAAAAGTGCACTTTAAAATGCACCTATTGCACAATGTCCATTTCGTGTGTTTTCTTGTGACAAATGAACTTTTGTTGCTTCTCATATTACATAATCTTTAGCAAACCCAAATTTCGATATAATGGGTTTATAATTCAAACTTCAGACTTATTTTGAACAGGCTTCCTCGAAACGTGCAGCAACGAGACTGAAGCCCGACGGAGGAAACCTGACGCCTCCGGTACGTGTCCTCAGGATCCCGCGGCTCTGTGGAGGGAGGAGAGGCTGAGCGGAGCAGGGGAGCGGAAGACAACCAGAGCCCGGACAGCGACGTAACCAACGCTCCATACAGGACAGGCAGAGCGCACGTGGATATCGAAACACATCGAGATTCATTTCGACTCGGACCTGGTAAATTGGCCTCAGGAGAAGGGGGACCCAAATCCGAGACGCACCATTGGGTTTCGACGCCGCGCGCTTAGGTAAGAACAACCTTAAATTACCTGAGCATTGTGCGAGACGCAGACGTGTGCACATTGGAAAACATTTGAATTTGTAGTAGAGATTTGCATCTTTGTTTGTTGCAGTTTATTGTAGGAGCAGTGAGTAGGCTAATAGTAGTCAGTTGGAGTTGTGATGGTATTTGAAAGTGATAAAACCTTGCGTAAAGGTGTTCTTTCTGCTAGGGCTGCAACGATTAATCGGAATAGTGACTGGTCGACTATCAAAATCATTGTTGGCTAATCGTATTTTGATAATCGCAATTGTTAACTGGACAAAGGTCTTTTGGTGTGTTCTCTAATTAGAAGCCTACAGTCACCATATTTTGAAATGTATTTTGTTTAATAGCAGGCTACTCATAAAATCCCACTGTACAACAGAAACAGTAGCCTAATTATTTGACTAATCGACTAATTGAGCAAAAAAATAAATAAATACATAAAATATAATAAAATAAAATAATTATTAGTTGCAGCCCTTGCTCTTTATTCTTTTAATTGCTTCTAAGAACTTGTATTGAAAAAAAGTTTTGATCTTTTGTACGAGGAGTGGTGATGTGATGGTGGCGAAGGGGGCGTGCGTCAACACAGACAACAGGCACGCAGTCAGGTGCAGTCCATAGTGCGACTGTTGTGTCTGACATGCAAACACCCGGCGTGGATTCAAGTCATCAGCGGAGCAGCTTATCAGGTAGGTGGACCAAAGTAGCGCCAATAGCCTATTTCACTTATTTAATGGACTGTTTTTCACATTATGTTACGTGTGCATGTAAGTTTTAAGAGGTGGTGAAATGACTTTGTTTCGTGAGAGATAGGGACACTCGTGGATGTCGCACTGTTGGAGCGTGTGGACGTTTAAGCCGTGACTCAGCAGATCCGAGGGACACGCGCTGATTGCACCCACATATCCGCATTTACATCACGCACCAGCAGCAGTATAGACAGGCTTTTATTTGCATGTGTTACTATAAGACTAATGATACTATAACTATAAGCCTTTTCTTGACCAGGCTACTGCACAAGAGGAGCCTGGCTGTAGCCTGTCCTTATAATCTTAGACGTTTTACGAAAATAAGCAAGATTTTTTATTAAGTTGTATTTGGTAATTAGTTCATTAGACCTACTATGTGGATAAAGTTTATTTGCTACTGCCACTAACTTGCTTTTAGCAGAGTTGGGTGGCATTTAGTTAGTTACATGTAGTCTACTTAGTTTTTCGGAGAAAGTGTTCTGAAAAGGGACAAAAGCTTTTATGATTATCTGTGTGTTGTGTTTGTCCAATTACATTGATTCCAAAACATAAAGTCCAAACATATCCTCCCTACTTTTATTCATTATGTTATCAAGTCATTATTTAGGTCACTCACTTCTTTTTTCTCATCATATGTCATATATATATTTAAGTAAGTAACTATACTCTTACTTACATACCATAGTCGAAATTATTTGCCCATGTCTTCACAGTAGCCTCTACTTTGGACATTATATTAATTATGCATTATAAACATAAAAAAATATTTTATTACATTTTCAAAGCATTTTATTGGCATAATACGGAAATGTTTCATAAAAAATGTGACAAAGGACCTTAAATTGATGTTGGCTCCGACCGCCATCAGTCTTGTCATTTATTTATTATTACACATTATATAAATTATATTTGTGCATTAGATATCATCTTTGTGGTTTCAGATCTGACCTCAAATCACGGCCTGTCCCACAGTTGTCGATATTTGTCACTGAGTTGAATGACATGGCCAGCCTGCTGTGTGTATGTCCCCGTGTATATGTTGATGTGTGTGGACTGTATGGAGCAGTGGACTCTGGTCTGGGTCACATACCACCACTGTGTGTTTATGTTACGTGTCCTCACAGTCACGTTTGACTCAGGCTGCAGGTGACAGACAATCTAATGCCATAAATTACTCTTATCTTCTGTTATAAAGGCATAAAAAGCATAAAAACAATGTCATCAAAAACTGCTAAAAGCTTGACTTTGCGGCTTTGAGTATTGAAACCAGAGCTGCAAGATGCATCGCAAATGACTCAAAAGTGCAATTTGAATGGGCACAATTAGCAAATCCGGAAGACTGCAATTTTTGAAGTATCATAATTCCCTCCACAAAAAAACAAATTTCCTGTAAAAACGCCTTACCCTGTAGTTTAGATCAGTACAAACATATTCTGAAATGTGATTCTTGTGTTAGTTTGTCAGTTCGTATTTCAGTGTTTTGTCAATTCTTCTGTAAGCGTTTAAAATGCAAACTGTGAACGGAATCCTATTATTAAAACATGAATTTAATCTAATTACGATCGCAATGCAATGCTATGGACAAATCGTTTTCAGTTTGATTAACTTTAAACTTAAATATATATTTGAATATTTATTTGAAAAACCTGTGATTTTAGACTTTAAGAAATTTTTTTTGGAAGCAAAGCAGTGATTGGTACATGTTTAAATATATATTGTTTTTGGTACCGGTGTATGTGCTTTGTGAAATCCGGTAATCGTGGGTGGCCATCATTCGAGCGGTGGTGGTTACTTTCTGAAACTATTCTATCCACTTTGATCAAACACAGACAACAAGTTAAATGGAGCATAAAGAAAAACAGCAGCGTTTTTAACTTGATCCATGTTTTTGATTCGCTTGTATTGTAGGTTGGGTTTGTAAGGCGAGTTGGATTGAGTTTTTATTGTTGTGTGCAGGAGACAGATGCATGTCTTGACAGTGTTGACAGAGTGCAACAAAAGTAGTTTCTATTTCAAATAAAGAATAAGTAGACACTGTAAATGTGAAAGGGTTGTCAGTGATAAACAAGTAAATCCAGGTGTGCAGTCCAAGTAGGCCTGTCACGATAACACATTTTGAAGTGCGATATATTGCTTAAGTAAATATAGACGATAAACGATAATATTTAAACCAAAACATAAAGCAGATTTATACCAAAAAACTATTCTAAATGTTTAAAATTGTTAAAAAAACACAAACTGCAATAAATAAATGAGAGAATGCAACACTTAGCAGTTCGTTTGTATCTATAATGAGTCATAGAAGTTCAGAATTCAAACTTTTACAGCTCAAATCGCATCTGAGTACAGAAAACTAACCAAAATTTTCCCATTACTGCAAAGGAAAAGTCCCCACATAAATATTGACTCCCAAGAGGTGTTGTTCTATCCATGATGTATTGTGGCAGGTCTAGGTACAAGGCTACAATGAACTGTAGTTTTTAGTCGTATGATTCAGTGCTGCAAACTTTAAAATATTTGTGTTGATATTAGATTGGATTAGGTTATGTGTTACACCGACATTGATGTTTAGAGAATAAATCATGTTTAAAAATGTCTGTGGCCATATTCAACACGTTATAAGCCAACCCCACAGCTCAGGCTCATATAATACATTTTACATATATGCAGATGTTGCCGTTTCGTATCACTGAACTGTGTGTCACTTGTGTCACTATTTTTGACTTTTGCCATTGACCTGATATTTAAAAAACGTGTATTTTTGTCACACACAGAATAGAAATAGAAAACCTTTCCTCCAGTGGCCTTTAACACACATTATTAAAGACACTAATATTTGGCAACTAATTTCTCTTTTGAAAAAATGTGGAAGCTGTCCCTTTTCCTTAAACAGGACGTCACTTTGACTCACCACTTACACTGTAGGGTGACACAAGCAAAACCTCAACAGCACAACGCAGCATGAATAACACCTTTTCATCAAATACAGTGAGAAATAACCTATGAAATATAAGGCAATAGGTGAGTGACAGTGGTGCTCCAGTCACAGTAATGTGGCTGCTTACGACTGGTAGGGCATCTGGTGTAAAAATCTGCCAAATATCTGGTTTGCCCTAAAATGAAGACGGATAGTTTCACATAGCCAATAGCTTCCATTGCATTTAAACTGTGAAATGTAGTTTGCATGTATTCAG
Source organism: Periophthalmodon schlosseri (assembly GCA_000787095.1). Lineage (NCBI taxonomy): Eukaryota > Metazoa > Chordata > Actinopteri > Gobiiformes > Gobiidae > Periophthalmodon > Periophthalmodon schlosseri. The sequence continues at coordinate 11,908 of KN473067.1, forward strand.
ATTGACAAAAGATGTATCAGATGAACAGATTTTATCATTTATTATGTACATTTTAACCCTTAAATTAACAGCTTTGACATATTCCACGACTTCATACGAAGCAGAAGCCACAAACCAAAGATGCTGAACTGTGCTTCGTCAAGTTTCTGTAAGAAACCATTTATTGCTGATCTTTCAGCCACAGGAATTTCTGTCTTTTAACATTTCATTTCAAACACACATCTCCCTGTTTTATTTTAGTTATTGTACAATACAGTATCTTTCTTTGACATCCCCATGGAGACAGGCAGATTGAGGATCTTTCACCAGGAAATTACGTAGTGCACCTTTAACCAGATTTTTTTTGTCCGACATTGGACAATTATTTTGAGCCATGAGTAATACCAAAACATGTAATATTCGGATACCACAGTTTCAGACACTTGCTATCCATGTATTGTTCACCATTTTCAAAGCATCACAAGTGTCTGTCAAACTTATTTTAAGCCGTGACTGACAGTAAATATAGAGGTGAGTTGCAGGTTAAAGGCTTATGAACAATCGTACTCAGTTGTATCATTGAGTTCATTGTTGGCTCGCTCCTGTGTGAACTCCTGTACAAATGGCTGTGTCTTGTGTGTCCTCTTCCCGTTGGAGAGGCGCTCATTTCCAGTATGTTCTGTCAATGGGAGTCACATGATTGTTTTGTTGTTATTGTTCGACAGCTCAATACTCCTGCATTTTCCTCTGCTCTTTGAGGAAACTCAGCCCACCTCTCCCTTTTCCTTCTGCTGCCCCACTTGTCAATCCAGAATATACATAGAATATATAACTACAAATATTTTAAATAGTCTAACTTAGCCATGTCAGAGAGAAGGTTTGGGATGGCAGTGGGTTTTCAGGCCGGGATCCCCAAAATAACCGCGCAACTGATCCGGGACCCCCATTATGAAATTAAATAGCATTTTGTCATGATTTCAATTTGCAAAACATTCCAAATTTAAATTGAGTTATGTGTTATTTGAGCTCACCTCACTAAAATACACAGTTTCAATTAAAAACACATCATATACAGTGTCAAAATATTTAAATTACATCTTCCAAGTCACCCCCCCCCCCCACCCCCCCCTGCCCCCCATCTCCTGCTGACCCCCACCTTTGGTAACGCTGGTTTTAGAGCACTTGTTATTGATTATCGTTCAAACTAATGCATACTTTAGTTGTGTCCATAAGCAAGACACTTCACCCACCTTGCCTAGTGTGAATGTGGTGTGGGTGTGTGTGTTTGTGTGTGTGAATGGTTGGTGTTGATTGTAGATGCCGGTGGTGCAGCCACACTTCCATCTAGGCCTGTTGTTGTGATAATTACTGTATTGACTTGTCGTTCAATACATGACAGATGGAACTATTATATTTGAGCTTCAATATTTATCGTGGGTCCTGTGCGTCTGTACTATGATAAGATTTGAGGCGTAGAGGTTTGAATAAATAACTTCTAGGACTCATTAAGTGTTTCATTTATTTATTGCAGCTCCTGTTCATAAACAATACTGTACACAGTGTTTCCCCACCATTATATTGGCAGAGTGCCCCCACCCCGCCAACAGCGCCCCCCGCCCTGTCCATCATTTTATGCATCGCTAATCACCTACCGTCAACATGAGCGTCTTTACCAAAAAGTTTCCATAAGAAACAGCTGTATTAATTTTAAAAATCCAGTCCGTATTTTTTCTCATACTTTTCCTACCTAATCCAGTCCGTCATTCCCAGTGATCCGGCCCGGGTTCTGCGCTCTGCTTGTTTCTCATGACAGATGCAGAAACTGTCTCAGCTCAGGAATAGGTTATACTAGAGTTTGTATATGATAATGTTAATGCTCAGTGGCACTTTGTAAGAAAACAAAATGCAAGGCAAACCAACTAGTTTATATAAATGTGTTAGCATCATTTATTTACAGATAAATTGACGTGTGCACTGTGCATGGGTTATGAAGCAGTGAGAGGATGAAGAGTGACGTTTGCTCCTGTGAGAGTCAGGCTGATTTTGGCTGCTACTGTTTTTATTCAGAAGCTCACCAGAAATAACTTCATTAGATCTTAACTTCAGAATCCATTACTGCAAATGATTAAGGCCTCAATATGAAATCAAATCTTTTCAGAAGTTTGGCTGTTCAATGAAAAGACCCAAACTCCCCGCCCCACCCCCCGAAAGGAATCGTCCATATTGTCTATACTTTCTTCTGCAATATATCGTACTTAGAAATTTGTTATTTGACAGGCCTCCTTCCATCAGTCTACCTCAGGGCGGATGTGGCTACAGACATAGGTTACCATGTGGGTTAGTGATAGTGAGTGAATAATGCAGTGTACAGTGTCTGAAGAGTTTGATTGACTTGTTAGTGAACTGGAGCGGAGGCCAGTGTAGGGCTAGACGTGTGATTAAACAAGGTGGGTGCAGTATTCCTGATAAATGTTTTATTTTTATCTTTTGATTTTATTTACATAATTACCATATTACTAGTGATACTAGTGATTATTTATTCTTAGTCTGTGCATTCAATTGGGTCTTTTTGTAGAACTACTTTTTGTACCCAACTTTGGCCTAGTTTATAATATTACTGCCAGAATCTTTTATACTGCTACTACAGCTAATATACTACTATTACTACAACTACTGACTTTTGTCCTAGTATTACGACTGCTTCTAACTGTACAGTTCAACTCTCCTTTTGCTATAGTTAAAGAAGACATATTGTGCTTGAGCCTGTTATATAGTTATAATCTACGACACCCGTGGATCATGATGTTATCATTTTCACATTTGAATTTGCAATATTCATCTAATACAACTTAATAAAAGAAACAAGTCCACTGACTTCCGCGTTAGAAACCTGTGGTGCCTAATGGGAGCTGACGTTGCCGTAAACGTCATTACAACAAAGAGTCGGCACCTCCGCCGGATATCTGCAGATCACACTAGCGAGTAGCGGATTTTTTTTTCATTTGTACCAAAATGACTATGCAGCACTGCCAGATCCTACGTGTGTCACCGAATAAGAAAATAAAATTGGAGAACGAAGTAAGTACAGAGCAGTGGGTGTTTACTGGTGAAAACCGGGGTTGATCTGCAACATGGCGTTTTGAAAATAAGTGGTTAAAGATTGCTCAAACATGCATGAATCACTCCAAAAACAACTCAGAGAGGGTTAATAAGAAGGAGAAACAATTATAACATGGTTAAAAACTCTGAAAAGTCCATTTTGCATAATAGGTCTGCTTTAATACAGAAACTGCTACATTTACATTTCATTTTACTGCTATTATCTCTTACTGCTTTACTTTTGCTATTACTTCAACCATGATCATTTCCCAAACTGTGTGAGTGTTTGAGCCTGACATGAGCAGCACATTTTCCTCTGATCCAAGAGGAAGCTCTGAGACTGGAGGGACTCATCAACCATTAACTCTTAAGAACTATTTAAAGGATCTGGGTCAAAGTTCATGTTATGTGAAGATGGTGCATTCCCAGAGAGCCCATTTAAGTTTAAGTTTCTACCATGGTTCTGAGAGTTTATCTACTCCTTATATTTTCTTATATTTTTATCACTCTAAATCACATTGGCAATTGGACTACAAGATTAATCACAATCAATTCGAAATTGCAGTTTGAATGAAATGATCAGACTCCTGTCATTGAAACACACTGCATTCATTGTAGTCGCGATGCTTGTCAGAAATATCTTAGTTAGATATTTTTTGTTTAGCCCTACATTGGCATCTCTGATGTGTTTTATTGTAATTCCTTACTTTTACTCCAGCATATAAATAAGTGCTATATACATTCACCTCTAGCCCTGATGCAAATGTGCTGATGCCCAGATAATTAATTATTCTGATATGAAAACAATGTTTTCCTTCTGATACCATAAACTATACATGCTGTCGTCATGGTGACGAACCCTAAGGCACAACTGGATTTGTGCATTAGTGAGTTTGAGGTATGACGCAGACAAACAGGCTCTTTTCCAGCGCTCAGGCCTAATACTGTAGAAATCTATGTTAAATCAGTGTTGGGAACCAGGGTCAAATTGCTGTTGTCCGGTTCAAGAAGTCACTTGTCTTGGCCATAATCAACCACAAAATAACAAAATAAAATGTAATATCTTATAAAGATTAAGGATAATGCTAGAATGTAGAGTGTGTTCATGTGAGACACTGAAGGCTGTTTCAGTCAAAGTGGATTTTTAACACAAAAACCACAGAAAGGAACAGACAGAGCTCCAGCAACCTCATTACCAAAGCCCAAGTTTACCTTATCAGCCTCAGCACTTTCCACTTTCCAAAGGATTACTTACTTTAAAAAACAGTGCATTTATTAAACTCTCTTGGTGAGTTCAGACCACATTATTCACTTTTCTTCTGAGTCATTTCCTTTAAAATAGTCTTTGAGTCTTTATTTGTGGTGGCTTCACAGCTTTGCAGCCTCTTGTTGGAGAATGCTATAGCGACAACCACAGCATGTGAGGTGTGATCTCTGGGTTCTTCATGCAACAACTCAAAACTGCACTCTCAAAATGCTTTCACTGGTCAGCTTTTACATTCTTAATGGTCAGCCTTGCTTTGTGGTATTGCACCATCCTCGGTTTATTGCTGTGAAATGCACTACCCAAATACTTTTACAGGGGTGATGGACAGCTAAAACTGACTGAAGTGCCGATGGTGAGACTGCTTTGTTAATTTGTGACAGCTGCTGCTGGCATGTTTTCATAGCATTAAAACGTGCACTGTCTAACTTCTAGCAGCATAGTATGGCTTTAAACGTGGCTTGGTGGCGCCTCCAGTCCAAGTTACGAGTCAGATCTGTGGAGAGGTGATTCCAGCTGTGAAGTCACAACGTTTAAATGGGAAATAAACAATTTCCCAGATGAAAAATAAGCACTGTTGAACATCAAAATGGCGCCTATACAAAGGAAGCTGAAACCCTCTGAGTATATTTAAGGGTCCTATATTACACAAACATGACTCTTGTGAGGTTTAAGCCAGGTTAGAATGTTATATCCTCATCAGAAACATACCTGGAGTTGTGTTTTGTTTCATTCACACGTTTGCGTAATGCTCCATTATTAGTCTGTTTACATGTCCAAAGCTCAAAACGCTCTGTTCCACCTTGTGATGTCATGAAGCGGTATTTTTCAAGTTAACAGCTACATTTTGCTCAGTAGAGATTGGCAATTCCAGAGCTGAAATTATCCAAATGATTCTAGTGAAGGTGTATGGAGTTTAAAAATACAGTGCAGCACTTCCTGTATTACCACATGACATCACAAGGTGGAACAGAGTGCTTTCCGTTTGAGAGAAGAACTCTATGAAGACTAAATATGCAGGGTTTGTGTGTTAAACATGTGTGAATGAAACAAAACACAACTCCAGGTCTGTTTTCAATGAGGAAACAGCTTTATAACAGATCAGAAAATAACGTAACATGGGCCCTTTAAGTATAAAGGATGACACTTTAAATAACCCACCTTAGTACCTGCCCTTCTTCAAGCTTTATATTAATTAACTATTAAGGTGTAGTTATTATGAAGTGTTATATAGTGCTGTTATAGGGATTTTAAAGTGACTCACTGTGGGAGACAAAGGAGGCAGAAGCGAGCATGCGCCACCGCCTCTGACTCTGAGCTCAACTGGAGAAGTGGAACCAGAGGTACCATGACGGCTCTCTGAAGAAACAGGAAGTCATCTGCTCCGAAAGTCTGCCACCTCACACACACACAAAACAACACAAAACACCACACACAAGCCAAACCAGAAGAACATACAGACAAAATGAGCAATCTCCCCCCTCCCACACGTGACAGCAACCTGTAAACCGGGACTGAGTTTACTGTAAAATGAATTCTCTCTCTAAAAATCTCTAAAAAAGTAAATATTGACAAGAAATGTTATGTATAAACTCCAAAAAAGCGTTGACCTATTGATACATTATAATAATCTTTTTCAGTTATAATTTAATTTTTTTGTCATTATTTTATGTTGATCCAAAGTGAAATTCAGATTTTTAAGATGTATACATATATTTATTTAACATAACACATTTAAACAGAAAGGCAAACATGTGGTAGTAGTAACCTCAATGTACTTTTGATGCCTGGAATAAACAAATTATGTAAAGTTCAAATGAATTCTACACTCTGAAAAGTAAACATTGACGTATTATAATTAAATAAACGTATTATATTGTGTATTTGTTCAAATTCGAATATAGTAATAGTGAGCAGTCTCTCCCTCCCACATGTGATAGTTTTGATGTCTGGAATAAACGTGACTATGTAAATGAAATGTAAATGAACCCTACAATCTAAAAGGGTTCGCTCTAAATGTTGTAAATGTAATATGTTATTCCATTTAGTAATGCTATTGTGTAATTTATAATTGATTTTTATAAGCTATGCCAATTAAAATGCATGTATTCAATTAACATAGAATTTTCGGCATTTTCCACATGTTCGCTGTGCTACATGTTGCATTTCTGGGGAGGATTTTAGAAGCCCACCCACACTGGTCAGTGCTCAAGGTTTTTCCTAGAGGTTATTATGACTCCGTTGTGGTGTTACTGTCTTTTTCACTTACATTCACTGCCAAAAGAAGACCTGATTTCAAAGTACTTGAATTCAGAAGATCATACTTTGAGTAGTTTTGACTATTTTTTTTTTTTTTAAGTTTGTATACCCAGATTTGTACTGTAAGCACAGTTTTCTTATTTGCAGATAAATTGATCCGAAATAGGAAACCGGTTTGAAATGTGTTGAAAGCAGTATATGATTGACTAGTTGAACTACTTTTTTGCAGACGGCAACATGTTTACTTGCTGAATTGTTATGTTTTGTGGTGAACCTAAACAACCAAATAACAGAAGATCGGGCAAGGCGACCCAGTTTGTTTTCTTCAAGTGCTAGTTCTATTCTGTTTATTCCAATTTGGCTCTGGAACGGCTCAGGGCTCAGGCTTCAAATAATAATAATAAGTACGTCTTTCCCTTCATGTAAACAACAGCCCTAATAGTAGAAATGCAATAATGGAAATGAGGAATCGCACCCCCCACCCTCATGCTTGCCACATGATAGTTAGCTGTCTGAACTTCTGCTGAGCCCAGACTCTGTCGAAGAGAGTCCAGTTCCCATTTCTATGGTCATCACTTCCTGAGGAAAAGCATGACAACACTAACTCTCCTCCGAACCTCTCACTGAGCTGCAGGGACACACAGGGTAAGGCACAACATGTGTTATATATCTGTATCCAATTTATTTTGTTTTAGACAATACCCTGTTATGTCCTTAGAAAATATCTGCCAGCTGATATATTCTCTGCAATGGAAATTTCTCCTAGATCTGAAGAAATTAGAAAAATATTTGATTGCAGTGGTTGGGACAGATTTGTTTTTTGTGATTACCTTTTTAAGATCAGACTAAAAACCCACCTCTTCTTCCTGGCTTTTGGTTGTAGCTAGGCAGGATATCTTAGTGTTTTATTGTTTTATTGTTCTTTGCCTGTGTCGTATTTTATGTATATCTGTTTTTGTTGGTTGTTGTTTATGTGAAGCACTTTGGGCAGCATAAGTTGTATTTTAAATGTGCTGTATAAATAGAATTGAATTGAAACTGAATGGAATTTTAATCAGTGCTTTTGAAATCTCTATTGGCTCCTAAATGGGAGTCTGAGATTTCTTTGCAAGTAGTTAGTGGAAAAAACTAATTTTTTGCTTAAAGATGTTGCAGTTGTAATAATTTCGTGTTAATTTTCTGAATCAATATTGAGAAAAAACAAAAATGCAACCACTCACTAACCTGTGGCTTAAGAAAATCCTAGTAGGTTTATCTATTTGTTACTTGTCATAGACCTAAATACACATTGTAAATTTGCTCAATCTAATCTAATCTAATCTAATCTGGTTTTAATCAGTGTTTAGAAATGACTGACTTGATTCATTGTTAAAATAAGACTTAATAATAAGATTTATGTGTAATTATGCTTTATATTGAAATAAGTTACTTTAGTCCGCATGCACAAAATATTCAAAGTGTATTGTAAGAGCAGGTACAACAGCTGTGGTATCTAAGATGCGTAGGTCCCTGTACAAAAATATCAGTAGCGTCTGGGTGGGAGATGTTTTCAACGGTGGTTCATGGTGTTGAGTGTTGAGAACTGGTCTGTAGCCATACTTAAGTTTGTGGTTTGCTGCTTGTGGTCAGCGTGTGTGTGATGAGTACACGAGATTTTTATAGCATCTTTATATAGCCCTCTCGAAACTGTGTGATTGCATTTGTACTATGGGCAAAGAGAAGTTAGCTGCTCTGAAAGCTGTTATGGTTGGAAGAAGGGCTGCAAGATGAAGCTCCCAGTTCTAGTTGTTGCAGTGATGAATGATCAAATCGCAAACGCTGCAGTTGTTTAGATAGTATAATGTCTTTTTATTGAAAATTCTAGTTGTGCCTGAAGTTTAGACCTCTCTAAATATGTTATCAAAAGTTCAGATTTCTGTCTTCTCTCAACTGTTAATGCTCCTGGAGTTGATTACAATGAGGACTCTGGACAAAATCCTTCTTTTTAAACATAAATCGTAAATCGAATCGCGATCGAAATACTTGTAAATATGACCTAAATACCCAAATAGTGCAGCCCTAATGTGCCAGTAGTAAATTTAAAAGTACTAAATAAGATAAGTAAAGGTAAAGGAACAATGCAAAGTCCACACTGAAGGGCTTGTCCAGTCTGGGAATCAAATCCAGAACCATTTGGTGGCAAGGGACTTAACCACATCGCCACTGCATTACCCACTAAAACAACAAAAATAAAAAATAAAAATTCAAGGACAGTTATAATCGTTGCATGGGCAAGATTACTTTGAGAGGTTTTGGAGAATAACAGAGGAGGAAAAGTGAATATATGGATTGAAACAGGTTAAATCTATAAAAAAAAATATCAGAAATTAGATACAAATTCATACTACTACAACTAGATACTCAAAAATCATATATATTGGGCAACATTTTATCTTTCCTGAATAGTTTTAGAATGATCTTAATTTATAACAGAGCCAATGGTATCATATTATTATTTGAAAATTACGTTGTCTTTGTGGTATCAAAAATGGAGTTCTTGTTTCTTTAATATCGATCGAAATCTTGTTTGAAATTTTAGTGTTTTGACAACACTAGTACAAGTTGTCAGGGCATAGAAAAAATTCCTTCTGACCTGGCGCTAACCTCTTGTCTTTCTGCATTTCTTTCTGAGCATTGTAACTTAATGTCAAAGAAAATAGAGCACAAAAAATCAAAAGAAATCTGTCGTCTGGTTCAGTTTTACTCAGAATTCTGCCACCATCACAGAGACTGTGGTTTCTTCCTCCCACGGCAGTGCCAGGTCTGAGGTGAGCTGAGTGAAGCCAGTACCTGCTCCTCAGACACGTGGGACGCTGGATTTGGCTGAGGGCAGTCTGGACCTCGTGGTGACACTGGCTTTTCCATTGACCCCCCAACCTCACTGCTCCACTCCCACTGCTCCACCCCCACTTCTACGCTACATATAGCGGATGAGAGGGAGGGGACAGGCCCGCTACTGCTACCATTCAAGCATGGCTTTTATTCATGGATTTCAGCTTTCTGTTATATGCAACATTTTGAGTACTTTTTCCCATTATAAAGATATAATATTTTATTTCAATTGCCTATCGCTATGGCAACGGTCCTAGAATAGGGATATGCCAAATTACATTGTTTCTGTTGATGTGCAGACACTTGCACCGTGCATCGAAAAATATAGTGATATATAGTTTTTATAGTCTTAAAGTGAAGTTAAGGGTTTTTTTTAAATTATACACAGAAAATAACAGATGGATAATAGATTTTTAGAAAGGTTTGCAAATATTTAAAACTAGACATAATGGTGAATATATGACATATGACAGTTAAAGTAAAATGCCTTTGACAGCAGGGTGAAAACAGGGCCAGTTTCCTGAAGAGAGACTGAGGCAGGAAGTCAGACAGAGCCTTTTGATTCATACAGTCACTACCTCCTTTGTTTCATCAAAGATTCACAAGACCTTAAAACTGTAAACTGAGTGAGCACTCATTACTGTAGAGGTGAACTGCAGTGACGGGTTGTGATATTAGACAGTAGGGCTGGCATACAATGGCAGAAATGCTTTTAAGTGTAAAGTTAGCAGAAATCAGTGAAGCATACAATATAAATGAATAACACAATTTGAATATGAGTGGTCCCATTTCACAGTCTGATAGTACCAAAGAATCCCCTAAAAATATCTAACGCATAACTTACTGGCCTGTTGTGGTTGGAGGCGGTAAATAAATCTTCAGGTATCCACACGAACTGTGTACTGTTTGAAATATTAGCCAAAGCGCATACCTACTGTCATTGTGTCCTTGGGCAAAACACTTCATCCACAGTTATCCACATTGCCCCCTCCAGCCACAGTAATGTGGGGACATGCAATAGGAAGAGCATCTGGCATGAGATTCTGCCTAATCACTACACAACTGATTTGTTGTTGTTGTTGTTGTTGTTGTTGTTGTTGCAAAAAATGAAAGCCAAAAGATCTCTTTGCTAAATCCTTAAAAATCACAAAATTTAAAATAAACAAAACTTAAAGGTTCACTAATGTTTTACTTTTTTGGTGGGGGTTCGCAACCTGCTTGTTTCCATTGTTTTTGCTTTCCTTAGATGTCGGCTATTTCATCCATCCATTTTTTTTCCACTTATCCGGGGCTCCTCCAGGGGGGATACCCTCCGCGTCCTGGGTCTTTCCCGGGTCCCATTACGGTGAGACATGTCCGGAACACCTCCCCAGGAAAGCGTCCTCTGGACATGGAGGAGCAGTAGCTCTACTCCAAGCTCCTCCCGTGTGACTGAGCTCCTCACCCTGTCTCTAAGGGAGCACCCAGCCACCCTGAGGAGGAAACTCATTTCGACCTCTTGTCCTTTCGGGCATTGCCATGACCAAAATCGAGAGCTTTGCCTTTCGACTTAGCTGCTTCTTTACCACAACAGTCTGATACAGCGACCGCTTCATTGCAGACACTGCACCGATCCGTCTCACGCTCTCTCACGCTCCATCCTTCCCTCATTCATGAGTAAGACCCCGAAATACTTGAACTCCTCTACTTGAGGCAAGGACACTCCATCCACCTGGAGAGGACAAGGCACCATTTTCTAGATGAGAACCATGGCCTCGGATTTGGAGGAGCTGATTTTCATCCCAACCGCCCCAGCGTATGTTGCAGGTCCTGGCTTGATGAAGCCTTCAAGACAACATCATCTCCAAACAGTAGCGATGAGATCCTGTGTTGGATATTCCGCATTATGGAATTAACCTTATCTATCTCCATAAAGACAAACAGGTAATTCCACTAGGCATATTTAAGACAAATAAATACGACAGTACATATCAAGCCAAGCATAACATTAAGTTCAAATGTGTTAATCATACCAACCTCACATGCTCTGTACAGCTCTTTGCTGTCCTGATTGCCTCATAATAATGTAGTTATGGCTGCAGTCACATGCTGAGATTGTAAAGCTGCTTGTATAGGAGTAATGGAGTGGTTTGACTATGGCGTAGCTGCAGTAGTTTTATCCAAACAGAGCAGATAAGGGTGTTAAAGTGGTGAATGTAGCAGGGCTGGTTTCTCCTTTGTCCTCTGCATTGCTCAAAATATTGGTCCAGCTCCAGTGTTGACTTTTCTGAATGGTTTTTCATGTGACTCGTGGTGCCCAGGGAGTGTAGAAGGCTGCACCTACACCCTCTGAAACAATGATAAAACTAGCTGAAGTGCACTTTAATACATGTTTTGTTTTTATGACTAATGAGACTTTATTTATTTTAAGTCAAAGCAAAACAGAAATGTGAAGATGGACAGTTTTTCTTAGCTTCTTTAAAAACATTCTCATTGCTGAAGTGTGAGTATAAGTTTCATTCTTTCAGTGCATCGCAAACTGACCTTATTTTTAGCTCATGTGTCAGCAACATAATTGATTCTTTTGTAAAAAATGTTTTTTTTTAACATACTCAAGAAATATGTGTGTTTTTTGTCTTGACCATAGCATAGCACATCAAAACAAAGTTAAGGTGAACTGTCATTTCCAGTCTAGAGGGAGATGTTATTGCTTTGCCTGGAATGTTCCGCAGTATGGCATTAAAGTTGTCTCTTTTGCATTTCTTCCATATATAGGTGTAGTTATTGCTAAAAGAAACTAAATACATAAAAACATGCATTTTTACTGTAAGAGAAGATGGCCTCTCCACAGATTTGACCTGTAACTTGGCCTGTTCAGTGTAATGTCTAAAGCAAAGCAATTACATCACCATGGAGACAAGCAGTTTTTGTGTTTTTTATTTTTACAAACAAAGACATACATGTATTTATATTTTTCCCAAGCTATTGCTAGCAGTGAAAACCAAGCTAGTGTTGTAATCCTTACTGTCACACGGAATATCAAAATATTGTGTTACTTTTGACACCGTATAATGTAATATTCCCCGTTTGCCGTAAACCCGACTTGAACCCTGCTTTGGAGATGTATTTGAGAACACACAAATCACTGAAGTCAGGTCAGATCTGGTCCCCCTCAAGTGTGAACACATGTGTAGAGCCCCGAGCTGCTGTGTAACTGACAGATCTCATTAAACACAACAGTGAAAAGTGATTCGACACCTTTAAACTGTGTGAGGCCTCGCTGTAAGATGAAACTTTGAAAGACCTAGGTATTCTGCTAAACTAAAATTATAATCTATCCTCAACAAAACATAGCAATAGCATTAGCATGAGTTGTGTTTTGTTACATTTGCGCTATTTTTTCTTTTATTCTGCATTCACACTTGCTCCTCTACCTATATCAGCACATTATAATCAATGAATCTCTCATGTGCTTTTAAAGTAGGATAAACACTAAATAGTATTTTTGCAAGTACACTGTAGATTTTAGTAGCATTATCTAGTACATTTCGTAGCCCATTTGCCATTTTAGTGCAAACTTGCTTTGTAGTTTAAAACAGTGCAGGGATTGGGCCCCACTGTGGAGACTGAACTAAAGAGCTGAGATTTTTTTAATACGCAAATGTATTGATATTGCAACAGTAGTTCAGTTGGTAGAATGTTTGTCCACTGATCCAAAGGTTCCTGAAGTGTCTGCGTACATTGGTGTATGGATGTGTGTGTGAATGGGTGAGTGGTTCTTTGATGTAAAGCGCTGTGAGTGACTTGAAGGTGGAAAAGCGCTATATAAAAATGGGACTATTTACCTTTTACCATATTGTGATATTGACTGACGCAAAGATCAGTATCGCAACATACTCAATATATCACAATAACACGAGGGTCCTCCATCTTACAAAAATGTAATGTAAATATAAAGTTGATTTAGTTAATGACTTTCCAAAATTTGCCTTGAATTTCACTAGTAAATTAGAGCACGCCATTTTGTTTTATTGTAACAGAAATGATTAAAATATCACAATAATAATGATATTACAGTTCTTAACAGCCATATCACAAAACTTTCCAACATTGCGTCAAAATGCCAAGTGTGTGTGTGTCCACGTTAGTTCATAAGCCATAACCCGGATTACTATGGGATAAAGATCTATGCGTTGAGTCTCCTTCAGCTTTACATGAGTCCACAGCACGCCTCAGATTCCCACATGTCAGAGCTTGTGTCCAGGCCCAGTGTGGAGGAGCTTTATCTGACAGTTCCTCCATCACAATGACAACAGCCAACGGCAAACGGGCAGGTCGAGTGAGTCCTGGTGCTCTGGTTGCTCAGTGCAGTTTTTAATAAACATAGTACTTATATAGTACTCGTGCTTAAAGGGCCGATATTACACTGTTTTCTGATCTATGTTATAACGTTGTTTCCTTACCACAGACATACATGGAGTTGTGTTTCGTTTCATTCACACGTTTAACACGTGAACCCTGCATATTTACGCAGAGTTCTTCTCTCAGTCAGAAAACACTGATTCCACTTTGTGATGTCATTTGGTAATACAGGAAGCGCTCCGCAGTGTTTTTAAACTCCATACACCTTCACTAGAATCATTTGGATGATTTCAGATCTGGAATTTAATTTATCTCTACTAAACTAAAGGTAAAAGGAAGCTGTTAACTTGAAAACTATCATAACATGACGTAACAAGATGGAACAGATCATTTTGTGCTTTGGAGATGTAGACAGATTAATAATGCAGCATTACTCAAACATGTGAATGAAACAAAGCACAACTCAGGTTTGCTTTTGATGAGGTAACAGCGTTATAACATGGCGTAAAGCTCACAAGAATCATTTTGGTGTAATCTAGGACCTTTATGTGTAAATACGTTGTAGTATATTTACCTCTTTGATCTCTTTTAAAAGGGAGGGAGTTATACATGTTTTGTGGCATAGGGAAAAAGGAAAACTGGATCACCTTTACATGGTTAGGTGAATCAAACCAGACACCTTCTGGTTATATTCTGCATATATTCAATATCTCTTGTGGGGTAATGAGGCTTTCGGGTCTGTTGGGTTTGTTTACACTTTAACACATTAACCAAACTGGGGTTAAACCCAGAACTAAATCTGGATTAGGCCAGGACTAAACCAAAGCAACAAAACAACAAGACTGACCTCAAACTTGGACCAAGGCAAATGTGAACATACCCTTTGAATGTGCGTTCTATTTCCAGCTGCTAACCACTGCCTCAAACTAGACCATTCATTCACCATACCATTCAGTTCAGCATAATCAGTGGACACATTTCCGATTCCTCAAATTGGGCATCTCTACCTGCATCTGCCAAGTGGGACACAAGCCTCTCTAATGGCACATCTATTTTTAAATTGGTATCTCCTGGACTCTTGCCAACAAATAGAACAAACCACCACAATTATTTATAGTTACAGTATTTCCAGGTAGTGGGAAGTATAGCCCGAGGACACTGTGCCAAACATATCCGTGCCTCTCTCACTCGCGCCTTTAAACAATGTCGGCATCATTGTGGATTTTAAGTGCGTCCCTTCGGAATTCTGGGACCACATTCCACAACAAGCAGAGGAAACTCCAGGTGATTGAGCCGAGAGGATGTTTTGCCAAGTAATTGCTGCCATTTTTAAACCTTCCACTGTGCCATGCCAGCGCTGCTATTTTGAACTTGCCGTGTTGCATAAGTAGTTTCATTCTTTGTATTGGTTCTTTATAATCAGGAGCTGATTGAGGAAGATGTATTTTGAGAAAGTGTGTTACTTGTGCCCATTTTGACCCTCCCCCTTTCATTTTGAAATAATTTCTTGGGTCAGACAAAGGGCACATGTACTAGTTCCTATTTTATATAGGAAATAAAAATCTCATTTTTGTTTCATGTAGAATGAGAAAAAGAAACTGTTTTGTGAGTCAAATATAAAGTACAATACACAAAGTGATACAAGGTGTTCCTTTAAAGGTGCTCTGTGCAACATTTCTGGTAAGGTCCACGTCATGCGTCTCAATAGAGATGCTGCCCCAGATTATTTGCCTGGAATGCCCCCCAGTATGGCATTTATTTCATTACTGGTGTTTTTATTGTCTTTCTTATTCTGTAAAGCACTTTGAATGAATGAACGAATTATACTGTCCAAATAAACTTGCCTTGCCTTTTTATTGTTTAAAACGAATTGCATTCTTACTGTGAGCACTCCACTGATCTGACCTGTAACCTGACCTGGTGGAGACATGGAAAAATATACATTTACAATTAGGGATGCACCAATACCACTTTTTCCAAAACAAGTACAAGTACTTCATTTTGAGTACTTACTGATAGCGAGTACCGATACTGATAGCAGACATTATTTTTACAGAGGTTCTATTACAGTGGTAAATCCAATTTCTATTTCATTATTTATTATATTAAATGTATTATCCAATTTCTATTTCATTATTTCATTATATCATTTATATATAAATTCATTATAGTATAGCCTACTTCACTGGAATACTTACTTGAGGAACTGTTTCTACTAAAATCAATGTAGTTAGGCATAATTCCAATATAATTTTGAGAAGTTAATATTTACTCTTTGCAGACTGCGATCTGCGTTAACTCTGAGTGTTATTTTACTTTTACCACGGCCACACTTTGACCAACATGCTATACATCTTTTAAAAGCTCTGAACACGCTCTGTTTAGTTGTAGTAAGTCACAATGCACAAAGAATCACCAGAACCAGCCACATTCGCCTGCTACTGTCGTAAACACAAACACTGCGCTGATATCCTCTGAATGATAAAAATCTATAATAGTCCTAAATATTTTCACAGTTGACATATGATGAAAGCTGAGTGTGTGCACAACATGTCATGTGAACTCTTTACGCTGGACCCCTCTACTCAGAGCTCACGGCTCAGAGCTCAC
>JACM01042665.1:0-37262 GCA_000787095.1 Periophthalmodon schlosseri
ATATAGATATAGATATAGATATATAATGATTAGTCAGCTAATACAAATTCTAGACACCATCGACTGATTAATCAGCTAAACAACGGGCGATGGTTTCTTTCTCCTCGTCTGGAGAAAGTGTGGATTTTGTTGAAACATTTGTTCAAATAATTTCATTCACAGAACTTTTTTGAATTAGATTTTGGCCATGTACTCTAATAAGAACATAATGCAAATTAACTAGCAATAGAGTTTAAAGGTTTGCCTGGAATGTTCTGCAGTATACCTATTACTATGGATTAGTAACAAGATGTAACTACTAACTAGTATATGACAATTGCTATTCATACAAGTTATAATATTATTTAGAGTTATTGAAATTTTATTACATTGTCTGTTTAAATGGGTGACTTTTGATTCTTTTCTATCCCTGCAGACCTAATCTTAACAAGAACGTGTCCATGGCCATCTGCTTATTGTTCACCTTTTCAAATGTCACAAATAACACTAAATAACTCTGCGATTGTGAAAAATAAGCTGTAAACTTGTTATGCTTTGGTAAACTGATGAATTATTGAAGATATCGGCCGGTGAATAATTCAGATGTTCAGTATTACACAGTGTGAGATATGTGCTTCATACCTTGACAATCAAATATTGGCTTTAGATTTCAAAAACAGTTCAGCCGCATTTGAAAACCACTTGGCGCTTACTCGTAAAGAAAGCCTGCTGTTCAGCTGATGTAACTATTACAACATTTAGTTCATAGATAGATCACAGTTCAACCTTCATCTTTAGAAAGTGTTTTTTATGATAACATATAAACGGCTTTTTAGAGTTTGAAATGAAAAACGGCTATGTTCAGTTGATAACCTTGCACTTTTTTCTATCTTGTTGTAAGCCCCAAACCTTGGCCTTATGCTAGATTCTTCTGATGTCAGTAGACTGGTAAGAGCTGATACTGCAAACTTTTATAAAAAAAAAATAAAAAAAACACTGGATAAGTTTACTCTCTCAACATGTACCAAGTTTATCCTATTTTTTCCTGTTGAAAAATTTGGCTCTATCCATTCAGAGTTATATATTTTCAGGAAAAAAAATTATAATTTGTATATGTATTCATTTTTTTCATCCACCTAGTCCCCTTTTAAAATGTCATTCTAGTTACATAAATCTCTCCAAAAAAACAACAAAAACTATCCTATTATTAACACCAAACAAAACAACCTCAACAACATGATACTTAGTTTTGTTTATTCCAGTTGATGCGCCTCAGTTCTGCTGTTTATTCGTGTCATTCTGTAAGGTGTGCATGCCTTAGCAAAGGTTAGCTCCATGCGTGCCATTGCTAGCCCAGCCATGCTTGCACGGTTGCAGGTCGATGCTAATGTCATTTCCCTGAACATAGACTTGTCAGGTTTGTGGACAAACTCAAGGTAATGGGATTTCAGGACCTCTGGGGGAATGTTGAAAAGGGCTCTTTGCTTATCTCTAAGTTTTAAATAACAAGGTAATGTATATGTATTGATTGTAAGGTATGCTTGACTGAATACACTAAAGAACAAGGATAGTAAGTGAGCATGCTAATGTAATGAGACTGATATGCGTCTATGTAAGTAATAGACAGTGGTAAATTCTGTACTTTCAGTGCTCAAATGTATGTAACTGTGTTATCTTTCTGGTGGAAGGTCTGGTCTGCTTGTGTCCATGGGGATGTTATTTCTTTGTCTGGAATGTTCAACCATACAGCATTCATCCTGCATTTATTTAAATTTCAAGTATTTTTAATTCCTAAAAATGCCTTGCATTCTTATTGTGAGCGGAGTTGCCTCTCCACAGATCTGACTATTAACTAACTCTGGTAAATAGATAATGTTAAGATAAGATAACGTTAATACTGTGGAATATTGTAGGCAAAGCAATAACATCCCAATAGAGACAAGAAGACATTCTAAAGTTAACTTCAATGATTTGAATCATGAGTTTATTAGTTGTTTTTACAGTGCCCTTGAGTGCCCAGAAAGGAACTTTTAAATGCATTATTCATAATACCATTCACTAAAAGAACTTCCAATACACATTTGTCCCTTTTCTTGTAAAAACAGCTACAAAATTAGGGGTTCCCCAAGGTACTGTTTTGGTACTACTTTTGTTTTTGTTTATTCATTTCAGAGCTATGTGTTGTATTATTTTATAAAGTTAAGAGAGCATAAAACATAACTGTGCTACCGAAAATAGATCAGAACAGTAATCAAAACTTTTAAATTCCATTTAAATTTCTGTTAATATGCTTGTTGTGGGCCTTAGCAGTAATCAGAACACAAAACTGGGCGAGGAATACTCTTTGACTCACGTTGCCTGATTCCTGCTTGTATAACCCTGCACACTGCCTCCCTATGACTAATAATAGACATTGTGTAATGTAACTGGCCCCATCTTGGCTCCCACACAGCTTAATCTGGAACATCTAAAACATCACAAAACCCTCACGGAAAGAGGAGACCTACATCCTGCAAGATACAAGAGGTATTGCACAGACAAGTGGAAGGGAGCAGCAGGTCTATATCAGGACTAAATCAGGAATAAAAACCAGGACTAAACCAGGACTAAGCCAGGAATAAATCAGGACTAAAGGTCAAAAGTAGAACTAAAGCAAGACTGTACCAGGCTAAGATCAGGACAATACAAGGTGGAATAAAGGGCTACATCTGAATAAACCAGGTATTTACAATGTAATAGTGTTGGGACATTACCACATTTTTCAATTGATATTGAGTACTTTGGACAAATTATCTTTTTTTTTTTTTTTTTTTTTTTTTTTATATTTTTACTTTTTTTTTTTTTTTTTTTTTTTTTTTTTTTTTTTTTTTTTTTTTTTTTTTTTTTTTTTTTTTTTTTTTTTTTTTTTTTTTTTTTTTTTTTTTTTTTTTTTTTTTTTTTTTTTTTTTACATTATTACATTACCTTAATAATTTATAAACCAAAATGGTATTACCCAAAATAATGTTATTCTGTGAAGACATCATCTTCTGTTTCCCTTAAAACTGAACAATACTGATGCCCAAACTAGTACTATTAGAGTCTGAAACATCCCTTCTAAACCAGGTCTAAACCAGGTCTAGATCAGTTCTAAGCAGGACTAAAGGTTAATACTATAACCAACCAAGTCTAAAACAGGCCTGACTCACTATTGTCTTTAAGACTAAACCAGGACTTCTGCATTTAAAATAGTTTGTGTCGAAAGGTAAAGTAAATCAATATATTTAGTTTGAAAAAGGAGACCTACAAGCTACATCCTTTCAGTTCAAGACTCATTACACATGCAACTGGAGAAGTGCAGGAGAAGTAACCGGAGTTAAAAGGACAGATTGATAGGAGGAAGGAGAGAAGGAGACGAGTGCGAAGGAGAGAGGAGACAAGTGTGTAGGAGACAAGTGCGTATCCTTAAGTCCTTGGCAAAGACAAACAGATCGCGCTCTCCTGCTGCTCTCTAGATAAGCCACCATTCTGGCTCAGCCTGGCCCTATTTCTTCACCAAAGTGAGGAGTAGGTAGAAAGTTGGATGGACAAAATGAGATTTGAGTTAGAAAAAGTAAAAGAGTTTGAGTGAGTAAACGTACTGACAGGATAAAAACATATATTGGTTGATACGTTTACTTTTGTACTTGGCTACTTTCCACCACTCTTCACCCATCTCCACGTGTCCAGTGATAAGAGGCTCTATCAGTGAGGGTCCCGCTGTGAACCGCTGGTCAGAAGAGCAGAGTACAGCTGGATCGTGGAGGGCGCCATCTGGTTCGAATCACCTTCACGCAATGATACAACAGTCAGTTATGGGCTGACCCAGTATTCAGTACAAGCAGAGACTGGTGATCAGTAAGGACAGAACTAGATTTTATAAGAGTTTAAATTTGGATTCTGAATTTTACTGCAACTTTGAGAGATTTTAACGCAATATTTGAAAGCAATATTTTCTGTCAGTGGAGTAATTTGTACAAAAGAAGCCAATTTAAAAGTTGTAGCATGTGCTTCTATATGTTTAAATAACTGATACAATCACAACTGAGCACTATTGGCTTTAGGGTTAAGTTACACTTTATTTTCTCAGCATTTGACCCATTCTTCAATGTCGCTGGGGCAATCTGTCAGGAGTAGTGGGCTTCACAGTGCAGCCCCCAGGGACCCACCTCCAGATATTGAGCTAAGCTTGACCGTGACTACCTGGAGAATTTTACCTGTTGTGCACGTTTTGGGTTGATGCGGGAAACCGGAGTGCATGATGGAAACCCGCCCAGACACGGGGAGAAACATTCAAACACTGAACCAGGCGGCCTGGGGTCAAACCTGGAACCTTCTTGCTGTGAGGCGTGAGTGCTGGTCACTCAGCCACCGCGATGCCATTTTGCAGTTTATGGCAATTAGGTTTAGTAGTTAGATCTGGCAACCAAAACTAAAGACTTTATTCCGCTTTCTAACACAAAACACAAAATGTAAACACAAAGAATCGTGTCAAGCATTGTGAATTTGAATTTTGAACTTTGAATAAATCAATGAAAACTATATCAGATTTGAGTTAATTGAGTTAATGTCTATGAACTATTTAGGAAAATCCAATATAGTGGAGTAATTTGCATATACAAGTTAGCTTTAGCAAGAAAGCTATTATTAATTAATGTTAGAATAAATAAAATAAACATTTGCGATCTCTAAGAATTTATAATATCTTCATACTCACAGGTAAAAGAAAGTTTACAAAGTTTACAAAGAGAAACAGCTTGGGAACCACTGCTCTATACAGTTCCTAACTTCCTATATAAAATTCCCTCTACAGTCAAACTGACTTTCTGCTTAGCCAAAACGCTGACCAGGACAACCCCAAGCTATCTGCACGCCAGTCAAAGTAATAGTTAGCATTTAAATGGGTGCACAGATGCTAATATTTTTCTAGTAAAATCGCTGACAGCTGCAATGTGACGGGCTTTTCATTTTAAAGACTTGAATGAGGTTCTCAGAAGAGGTTAAAATTATACTAAATCGAGTAGTTTCAATTCATTTGCGAGTTAAATACGGGCCCATTATCGCTCAAACTCGTCTTTCAAACACCAAGAAGCATCTATTTTGACTGGAGATTAATGTAGTAGGTCATATCTCCAAAGTACATTCTTCAAAGTTGTAGGATTACTCAAATGGCTAGTAGAAAGTATATATGAGTGTTTCTGAAATATTCAACTTCCACAAATGACACAATTCTATGCATAGTGGTTAAATCCCTATTTTATGCACAGTGCATTGTGTCCTTTGGCAAGACACTTCACAAACCGTAGGCTTATAAAAATGTGACTGAAGAGAGAATGCGCGAGGGAATTTACAAATTGCGTTTAATTTATTTTAAGATGTATGAACCTTTTTGTTTGGAGGGTACGCAGGTTCCTTGTCTCCATGGAGTTGTTATGGGATGTTCCACAGTATGGCCTTAAACATTAAACATACCAATCTTACTGTGAGCAGGATCACCTTAGGTCAAGATAGTACACTACAAACTTTTTTTTTTTTCCCAATACAATTTTGGTAAACCAGTTTCCTCAAAATCCAACCTCTAATTACTTTGAGCAAGACTTGAAATGTAAACTTTAGAGTGCAGTCATTATATCATTGGGTCAGGGATAGGGGATAGGGTTACAGTTCACAGAGGTCACGTTTCATAAATCTGATTAACTTTTTTCATTATAGTGCTATCAAATACCGTTATGTACCTTCCTGGCTGAGTTGTACCACTAGAGGGCGAACTAACTCAAGCGTCTAACTTTCCCTAAACCTTTTAACCAACAATGCCTTTTCATGTGTGCTTAATCTCCAACCGCCACCACCATCCGGCCCCTTGGAGCCTGCCAAAAACTAGCAGAGGTTTAATATGTAAATGCGTCTTTGTTAGCGAGACCGTTACTTGACAGGCCCCCTTTTTATTCCCCATTGGGACCATGAGTAACTGACTAACGGCTTAACGTATTCACACATAGCACGGTCGTGTGTGAGCTATTCAAAACTATTCATGCTCCGAGGCTATTGGCTCCCGGGGTCAGACAAAACAACCAATAGAATGTCTTTGAAATTTGAATGGGCCAAACAAAAGCAAGGGGTAATGTTTCAGTTCATTGACTCGGTACAAAGATGGTCGCTTTACTTAAAAAATCATTAGTCAAACACAAGATAATTTATAATGTGCTTTTTCATTTGATTGGCTGAGAAGTTACAACAAAACTACAAGTGGTATTATTGGATAGGCCATTTCAATAATTGTTCTTAAAATGGAGCATGAACTTACTTTTTGAAAACCTAATCTTGATATAGGTAGATTGTAAATTAAAGTATACAGTATAACAAACATATAACAGTATGTGTGTTTTTGTTTTCACTGACAATACTAAGACCTCTGCTGATAACATCAAGGATTGAAACATTTCAGTAGGAGGAATTAGCAGCATGGCTATTGTCAACATGACGCTAACAAGTAGATGCTTTAGGTGTTATATGTGCTTTAAAAACATGAAGGATCACTTTATGTACATCACTATGTAACGTTTCATAGTATTGCTTTGCCCAGAATGTTCGACAGTATGGATATAAAGTTTTATATCTCCATGGATACAAGCAAGTAGTGGCACTAGGCCAAGTTACAGGGCAGATCGGTGGAGAGGTGACCCCTGTTCACAGTATGAACAAATTGTTTTCATGGAGAAATAAAACACATGTAATTGAGTAAAAACAAAAAAACATACTGTGGAACATTCCAGGTAAAATCTCCATGGAGACAAGCACATAGCACACCCTCCACCCGAAAAGTTAACACACTCCACCTTCAGACAGAATGAATGAAACTAAATAGTAAAACATTATGTGTTACATCAAGTCTCAAAGGAGCAACAGTCCTTGTGCAAAGTGAAGTCACTACCAAACCAAAAACCTTTGGCATGATTATTATTATTGTCTGGGAGGTCACACAAACAACAACGACACTGCACGGACTGAACTACCTTAAAAAGACAAATAAACATGACTTTGTAGGGCTCCAGACTAACACTAACTTTGAGATTTTCATTAGATTTTCAATATATTGTGATGGCTTAAATAATATTTAAGCCACTTAAATAATATTTAAGCCATTTAAGTAATATTTAAGCCATCGAAAGATATTGTCCTTAAATTGCTTCAACAATAAAATCTAAATAAATAACTTGGTTTGTTACTTTCACTCGGATATACAATTCATACTCAGAAAAAAATGAACTAAACAATAGTTCAGTGGCTCTGACTATGCATGCAAAGTTGTTTATTTGATCAAATAACATTAACAACTGATCTTTTCTTTAAGTTAAAACAGAATAAACTTAATAAGCTACTAACTCAATTAATAAAAAGCTATTAAATAAATATTGGCTTAGTCAGAGTGACAGGTCTGTGCTTTTAAGCATCTTTACAGTTCACTATAGTAAGTGCAAAGTGAACCCTCTTACTTTCATTTCAACAGTTGATCTTTGACATCTTTTACATCTAGATTTATTTTGTTTTTCACCTCATGCAACAGCAGCCTCATTTAAGTAACTAAACACAGAGTGGAGGATCTGCAGGTTTGACCCTGCTTCTTGAAGGGAAATACAGTGTGTCATTCACAAATAAATGAAAAAAAAAAAGTCCAAACTCATGATCTCTGTGATGCATTTAGCTGTGTGCACCAGAGTGTGATCTGAGTGCATCAGCCTCAACTCCAACTAGCTTTAGCGGTCTGGTCAGAGGTGAGGCGAGAGCGAGTGAATTAACGATTTTTTCGTGTAGTTGTCACTTAAAACAATTATTTAAATATGTTCTTTACTATTTAACCAGCGTTTATAATGACGAGAGAGACATTTTTAATTGCATGTGCTCCTAAATTGGTGGCACTCTGGAGCCCCGCTTTGTACATTTCAGACAAGGACTGTTGCTCATTTCAAAGTCATCCCTCGCCCCGACACAATTGAATTTGTAATCCCCGGGCGTCTTAATTCATATCCTGTGTGCCTGCGATTTTTAATGGTACAGCTCGCAGCAAATAAAGCCTTGGAAATTGAAATCAATAGCCATAAATCAGCATAATAAGCGTATGAAGTCTGAAGGCAGCCTGTTCTGAGATCCATCATTTGACATTTACGAGCGACACGTCTTAATCCGCGAACTGGCCGCGAGCGGGGACTACAAATCAGGACAAAACTCAGAACCAATGTCCATAAAAGACCCACCAAATCTGACCCCCAAAACCCGCAAGAGGTGTAATTACAGAGCCAGATGCAGATGAGAATAAGGCCGTGATCACGGCAAAGCAAGGCAAAGTGCAGTAAAACGCAGGGCAGTGTCTTAATAAGGTTTAAGGGGAAAATAATTGGAATGTGTGCGAGGAAGCGAGGAAAGGGATCAAGGAGGTATTATTATAGAGAGCAAGGTGGGGAAGAAAGGATATAAGGAGCAAAAAGAAGGTGTGGATCAAGCCAGGTATAATTATTACAATAGAATGAGATAAAATGCATTATAAGTACATGTCAACGAGTAATATTATTGAAAGGAACTGTATCTAGCCTGTGCAGTTACGATAAAAAAAAGGTACTACAATCACAACTGAACCTGGGTTGCCAGTGCCTTAACCTGCAGATAGAGGAAATATACATTTTTTCTCATTCTCAGTATATGGACAAGCCTCATGTGAAAGCTCAGAACCTTCAGAATTGACTCACTGAGCTGCAGAGGCTGCACTAGCACCGATTAATGACTGGCTGCAGGTCCTGGGGTTTAGGTAGTGAGGATTCAAATCAGAGGGAGTCCTTTTGACTGGCGCAGGTCCTGGGGTTTAGGTAGTGAGGATTCAAATCAGAGGGAGTCCTTTTAGATTTAAACCAAGTGGACTTTAGTATTGAAACAGGCAACTTTCCAAATGACAGACTCATCTGAGGCTCAGCTTTCTGATTGGATGATCATAACATATGAACTTGGCCATCATGTCCAGTGTTTTTATTACTAAGAATAACTCAGCATTACAATTGTTATCAGTAAAATATATGTTTGACTTCAACACGTTTATCTCATTTCTGGGGACACAGTTAGGCAATGTTTATGAAATTTACAATTAAAATCTTACATACAGTTGTCTTGTTTAGCATTAGTAAAACCTTGAACCTGTAATTAGTTATAGTTTTACTTTTTGCATAATACATTTAGAAGAATTAGATACATGCTGATGATGACTTTTGATTGAATGAATTTTTAAAGTTATCGCTAAAATGGTTTGTTCAAAGCAATCAATGAAAATGATTCTTCTGTCATAGTGTCTAAAGGTGAAATTTCAGACCAAACTTGCAGTCTCTAGTTTTTTATTTATTTTTTTTCTATTGACCACTTAGACTAACTTTGACCTAAACAAATTTTGTACAAACAGCAGCCTCCCAAGATGTGCCACTACTCCGACTTTGACTTACTTCAAAATAACTTTATCGATTAACAAAAAACAGACCGAACAGTATTTTAGCTTTTCTTTCTGGGTAATTCCTTCTCCTTCAACAGAGGGCACTCCACTTGAACTTAACGCCAACCAACCCGCCCATCCACCCATTCAAAACACCCACCCTTCCCTCCCTCTTTCTCTCCCCCCGTCTCTCTCACTGTTGACAATAGCCAGTGACCGTTATAGTTGTGCCACGGCAATGGAATTGAATATCGGAGGGAGGGGGAGCACGGCATTGTGGGAATCGGAGGATGGGGTTCAGAAAGAGAGAGGCCGGCTTTGTTGTGCCTATAGCTGAACCAAACAAAAGAGTTCCCCCCAACAGACTGGAAACGAATAGGCCAGCAGCCTTCCGAAAATCCTCCTGTGGTGTCGGTCCACGAACACAACACCAGGAAAATTAGAAGGAGGAGGGGGGAATGCGGGGACGAAAATCCAATTAATCCATGACCGAGGAGAAGGTTGGGTAGATGGGTAGAAAAATGGGCAGTGTAGGAATAGGGCAAGAGATGGCAAAACAATACATGGATGAACTTTGACCCCAGTGTGTAAGGGAGTCTGGTATGTGGCGGTGGATTTGTTTTGGATCAAGGTCAATGCTGTTTGTTGGGAAAGGGGGGTCTTACAGTAAATAGCACTTGGCCTGGTCAAATGGAGTTGCGTGATTTGTTGCCATGACAATAATGGTATAGTTTTAACATATTTAAATGAAATAATTGCAAAGATATTGGTTATTAGCGTAGTTAGCAGTTGGTGGGTAGCATAGCCAACGATACACAATAGAATAACTGAGTATGACCAAACCTCATTGTCAAAGCCGGAAATAATGTAACATATATGTCTCATGCATAATATTACTACAGTTGAAGTAACAAGTAGATAAACATGGCTCAAGTAAAAGCAGGTGGTTTTAATGCAATGTTCCGCAGTATTTGCCTTTATGGACACAAGTTACAGATCAGATCTATAGTGAGGCAAGCCTGCTCACAGTATGAATGCATGTTTTGTTTGTTTGTTAATTCTTCTTCTACCACCTCTAATTGTCACACCGTGGAACATTCCAGGCAAATCAATAACACCTCCATGGAGACAAAGAGGCAGTTTCCAAAGAATAGATAAACACATTAAAACAAACTCATAAGGCCAGCTTTTGTGTATGTGTGTTAGACCTCCCATATAGTCCCAGGCCAATCTGACAATAGCAATCTGCCCTAAATTCTGTCCCATTATCTTTCTCTACCCATTCTGCTGGCAACGTCCCATATGCCCCGCTAAAAGGATTACCAACTTCCCCAAATTCTACACAGAGCTCAACACAGTCTTTGCTTTGTTTTATTCCACTGATTACTCAAAAAGCTACAGGCACATCAGAACTGGCCTTGTGTTTCCATATCTCCCTGCACCTCTGCCACGCTAATCCAGCTTTGCACAAATCCTATACTTTCTTTGGGGGCAACTTTGAGGGGCTGTCGCTAACAACAAGGGTATTAGCTACCCAATTGTGTTTACTTGAGTACTTTAAATAGTAGTTTTTCACAGCATACCTTTACTGTAATGGTAATAATAAGAATGACTTACACTTGTAATGGTCTTGGGCTACACTGCAGTCATTCATTCATTCCGTACTACTGTAGCCACCGCTGCTGTGGGGCAAACTGATGGGAGCAAGGCTGCCAATCTGCACCATCGGCCCCTCCTGTGACCACCGACACTCACATACACACTATATTCACACTGGGCAATGTGAGTGAAGTGTCTTGCCTAAGGACGCAACAGCAGAACTTTGGGGAGTCAAAACCTTTCAGGAGTCAAACGTCCAACCTTCGAGTTGGTCACCAAGTGCTCTAAGGATAATTTGACTTCTTTTCCTGTTATGAGGAGGTCCATAAATTGCATAAAAACTGATGTTGATATGATGAACTGAAATAAATGTTTGTTTTGCAATCGGTAACTGTCAAAATATTCTTTACATTTTAAATTTCACCCAAAAAAATGTTGCCTGTTTCTTATGTGCCATATCATCATTAGCGAAATATAATCTGGGCGCATCTCTACAACTTTTTCACTCTCACTTCTCAAACTTCATTTTACTTCTACTTTTAAAAATGCTTTGCTTTCCATTTGTAATATCCTTTTAAATTTACAGTAGACATTCTTAAGTGCAGTTTCGAGCCTCTCTACCCACCTCTGGCTGGGAGGGGTTGACAATATGGGGCTATGATGGTGGGGCAACAGTTGGGGTTGTCAGCGAGCCTCGGGGTGAACGTCTGTGGGTGATGGGTGTCAGATGCCGGGATGAATAATGCAATGCCGAGGGAGTGTAGGAGCAGCTGTTTGATTGGGAACGCCGACGTTCCGATGGAAAGCTGACATGTAAGGCCTGATAATGAATAGATCAGACTGCTACTTTCCGAAGAATCAGGCGCTCAGCGGAGATGTGGGAGGAAAGACAACATAAAAAGTAGAATGCATGATAAGTGGAGGTCTGTAAGGTTTTACTATTAAGGGTGCCCAATGATTTGCCTGTAATGTTACACAGTATAGCATTAAACTTATCTGTCTCCATGGAGGCAAGCAGGTAACGCTACCAGATCAACTTACAGGTCAGATCTGAGGAGAGTCGCGCTAGCCTACAGGAAGAATGCATGTTTTTCACGGATTTGTTAAGCATTAAAAGTTATAATTGTATACAAGATAGATACCCTCTTAAAAAAAGTTACATAGTGCCTCTTTAACTTTAGTCTGGCATCATGGTCTGATATATTGATGATGAAAAAAAACAAAAAACAAAAAAAAAACAGCCACTTTGAACTCGTTTAGTAGTGAGAAATTTATTTTGGTGAAATGGAAAAAATTGGATCAGTGAAGGTATGTGGATTGTTATATTATACAACATAATCCTATAACTATGTACTCCTGAATTTATATAAAAAGAAGTTACATTGTGATTTCATCATATATAAAGAAAAACTTTTAACAGAGTGTAGGTCATGCTCAGTTACTGACAAAAGCTTTGTCTAGGTTTTGCAACACCATTTAAACTTTAAAGTGCTTTTAAATTCCACCCATAATCTTAAGTGACGGCTACTTAGTTCTCGGGTTATGTAGTCTGACACTGGTGTATTCTGATTTAGTCATACCTGTCTGTGAGGATTAAAACCACCAGATAAAAAGTTATAAAAATGTCAAATTTCATCATTATTTCCTTTGAGCTTCAAGGTTCCTTTTAGCCACGGTTTAATATGAGCTGAGTGATTTAGTGCCACTTAACTCACGGTTTTCATTACGTTTTCTCTGTAATAACGTACTTGGAAAGAAATGAAATCCTCAATATATAAAGCAATAAAAATGAATGTTTCATAACCATCAAGACTGGCAGTGATGATCAAATTCAAGTAGCCTTTGTGAGTAATGTAACCAGTTTTGTGGTAATAGGATACCTCAAAGGTCTATGTTAGGCCCGCTGATGTTTTGAATCAAATGAATAAATGAAGTTGATGCAAATGAATATGGGGTGACTTTTCAGAAGGCTTATTTTCTTCCAAAAGAGAAAAATAGTATGATTTTACAAATAAAATAATACAGCCAAAACAGAAGGTTTTACAATTGAATCTCAAATTCATTCAAATGAATTAGATAATCTGTTCAACTGGCACTTACCCCAATTATTAGTGATGGGTGATACCAGTGATTTTCGTTTTGATCTATGTTATCGATTCCCTACAAATACCAATGCTCCTCTACTATAAAAACATTTACTTTGCCATCATTAACTTTGCTCCACCAAAGCTTTAACTGATCTAAAAATGTAATGTATTTGCAAATAAACTGAAATATAATATATTTCAAAAACTGAACTTTTTTTTTTTTCAGAAGATATATATTGATATTTTTTGCATGAGAATCAATACCTTTCTATACTTAAGCCAATATATCAATCTTTCCATAACTACCATTTTTTTATATTATTATTATTTATTTATTTTTTTTAATGAAATAGTAAACTTTAAACTTCTCATCAATATATACACCAATTACTTTACTGCAGTATTTGCAACGGTGAATCAATAGTAACTGAAAGCACCTTACATAGATTTGACCATTGCCTGTCTACACAACCGCGGCTGGTACATTGTATCACTTGTCAATCAATACGCCACTGTTTCAGTTGTGTATGGATTCCCTTTAAAACTTAGACCCAACAGCATCTCCAACATGATGACCCAATGACCTCTCTCTGGTAGTATTTTGTCAGCTGTCAGAGAACAACTTGTAGGCCTGCCAGTCAAAACAGAGCCTGGGAACTGTATACAGCTCAATATGTCACTAGGCTGGAGAGAACAGGAAAATATAATCATTTCTGATGTTATGAACCATACAGGGCAACTTTGGGCAGCAAAAGGTTTATTCAATTTTACGTCAGTTTGTCTCAAGTCAAATCCTATGTTGTGGCTGTGGTATGCTATGTGTTGTGTGCGTATAAAAGCAGTGTTATTATTTTAATTTTGATTGCAATATTTGGTCAAAGTAACATTTTGGGTGAAATTGTGTCCAGTAAAATTACAACTGGCTGCTAATCGTGCCAATGGCAAATTGGATCATTTTTTATTATTATTTTTTTTGCACATAGGCAAGGTGGGTAACGTGTCTTCCCAAAGCACACAACAGTGTGATGGAAATTTAAGTATATTCATGTTGTGAAGAAAATATTCTTATCATATGTCTTTAAATGCATTTGATCTGTGTCAGTCTATCAGACCCAGACCAGACATACCTCCCTGTCTAAGTGTAAAAGTTAATTATCTCATGTGTGAAACAAAAGTCACTGCTTTGAAATGTATGTAGCTTTGTCATTCTGCTATAAATACTGAGAGCTCGGATGCTCGGGAAGACGAAGGGAGACAAGGACCAGGGGGAGAGATGCTCTAGGACTTGGGACACCCGGGAGGTTACCAGTCTGTGGCCAGGGCAGGCCTGAACTTTGTCCTGTCTGTATCTGCTGTAACAAAGAATAAACCTTTTTTGTATTTCAAAACTCACCAGGCTTCACAAATGGATTACTTTTCATCTAGAATTTTTCCACAACAACAACAGTAAGAACAGATGAGAGCGGGATTAAAACCAACATCCTTGAAAGTCCACTATGTAATATTTCTGCTGGAGGGTCCGCCACCAGCTTGTCGCCATGGAGATTGGAGATAACTTGTTCAGAATATTCCAGAGTATGGCATTACTGACATGACAAACTATCTCCATGAAGATCTCTTTTTTACACCTGTATTTCAGTAGAAAGAAGATAGAAAAGTTTAAAGCCATATTGTGATTGTGAAACATTCCAAGCAAAGCAATAACATATGAGACAGACACAGACACACACACCAGAAAAAATGAGACAAACACAGACACAGACACACACACCAGAAAAATTACACAGTGCAACTTTAAATATTGGATGTTTAACCATTTAAGCCATTGTCACTACTTTGATGGTTATTGCCAGACATATGTAACCTGAGTAACAGCATATTAAACTAGTGTGAATTTGGAAAATATTTGGAAAACAATATATTTGAAAAAGAAGTGAATTAAACATTGATCATACTTGTTAATTTTGAATATTGATATTCTGCTAGCGTCCTCGGGAGCGTGGAACAAGATACTACCCCTACAACGTCAATAAGAAGAACTGACCGCTACTTCGGACCATTCCTCTATTGTGGAAGTCTACAATTGGACGCGCTGGAGCCTCAAACTTGTGCTAAATAAAACATTCTGCTTTCCGCTCGGCCTTGGTGCAACATTTTCAGAAGTGTGATTTGACTGTTAAAAATAGCCCGGCAGACTCCATCCGCTAAAGTACTTAGTTGAAATATGAAAGACATCCAGTGTGTTTGATGGGCAGATCCAACAGAAGGGAAATTACCAAGGCGTCCTGACAGGACTGCCAAATGACTTGTTTTGCCAATGCAGACGAGGCGGAGACAAATGTTTGGGATGAAGTTGTAGATTTCAAATAGTGACAGCATGAAAGATAATGAAGAAACTAGTTGATTTGGTGTGCTAACTTAATATATTTTTTGTATCGTTGAGTACATACAAAATGGCAGCAGAAGGGGCAGGGACTACGGTACATACAACGTCTCCTGGTAACTTATATGCAGAGGTGAGAGTAACCAAAGAAGGTTGGCAGTTTGAATCCCAATTTAGCTACTTTACTCTGTTGTTGTTTGTTGTTGCTGCTGTCATGTCATTGGGCAAGACACATTAACCACTTTGCACAGTCAGTGATTGTCGGAGAGGCTGTTGGTGCAGAATGAGAGAAGTAAAAGGGGTGAAAGTGACCTAAAAAGGTTAGTTTAAATCCCAAATTAGCTACTTCATTCTGTTGTTGTTTGTTGTCGCGTTATTGGGCAAGACAATTTAACCCCCTTGAACAGTCAGCGGTTGTCTGGGGGCGTTAGTGCAGTTTGAGAGAAGTATAAAGGTGAAAAGTGAGCCTAATAGGTTGGCAGTTTGAATCCCAATTTAGCCCCTTCATTCTGTTGTCGTTGTGTCCCTGGGTAAGAGTCTTAAACATTGCCTGTTAGCGTAACTGTGTTTGGTGAATGTTGGTGCACATTGGCAGACATCATTATCACACATTGACAATGTCAACAAGAAACAATGCTCATTTTATGGAATTCTATTTTCTGAAAATCTCTGTGCCATTTACTGACTCACACCTGCCCTTTGAGTTTTGGGACTCTATGTTATGCAAATGTCAACAGAAATGTAGATGTCAAATGTTGACAAGCATGGAAATGTCATGTAGGAGAACAGGCATGGGAATCAGATAATGCAAGAAATGGCTCGTGATAACATTAATAGGAAATACGTTTTGTTTTCCTGGTTTGCTCTTGGTTTGATGGTTGCAAAATATGAAATAGGTATGCAGAACTAATCAAATAGTTAATCGAATTACATCTTCAAACAACAAAATCTCTTTTTTTAATGGGAAAAAAACACAAAAAACAAACAAAACACCAGATTTAGCTAAAGCTAGTTTCCATCTGCGGTCCCCGGGCAGGTTACAAACACTTAAAATACATCTAAGTATCCATCCATTTACAATCAAGCCACGCATTCTCCCATTCTTCCACTTAAAAACATCACACTCCACATTTCCACATTTAAAATTACTCAAATATTATGTCAAAAATTACCACATAAGCTACCGGGACCCTCTCTGATCTGAACGGTCACTACCTAAACCTCAGCGCCTGCAGCCAATCATGAATCAGTGCTAGTGCAGCTCAGTGAGGGAATTCTGGAGGTTCTGAGCTACCGCATATATTTTCATATACTGAGAAAAACTTGTATGTGTCCTCTATATGCAGGTTTAAGCATTAGCAACCCAGGCTCAGTTGTGACTGTACTACCTTTATTAAAACAGTAAGAGTACAGGCTACAAACAGTTCCTTTAAAAACAGAAATCCTAAATCTAATCTTAATACTTTCCTCGGTAGTTGTTTTTTTTTGTGTGTGTGTGTGTGTGTGGTTTTTTTTGTAAAATTATGCAGCCTAAATATTTTCTCTCTCCAAATTATTAAAATGAACAGTATTCCACAGGCCATCAAACTTCACTAACAACCAGATTGGTTAATTCCAATGCAATCCATCCTCCGCTACTTGTAAGACTGTGTGTGTAATTCAGATCTTCGCAGGGGACCCGCGGGTGCCACACGAGACCCGGGCCCGTGCCGCTCCAGACGGGTGATCAATCAGATACGGCAGCCCGCGACGCAGATGCTAGGCTAACCGTAACTAACACCGCGGGAGACATTGATGAATTAACGCGCCCGTGAAAGTTTAGCCAACATGACTTTCACCAATCTGCATAATAAACCTGGCCATGATCTTGTCCTGTTTTTGCGCAACCTCTCCACGTTCTGTTTCAGAATCAGTTTTACTATTCTTTGAACGTAGCTCAACCTGTCATTCAAACACACCCTAGACGCAGTACCGTTCATTGGCAATGTCTGGGTTTCAAAGACTTCCACTTTGCTGTTATTGGACCTACGTTGAGCTCAGAATGCAGAATTATCAGCTATATTTTTGAGCTGGGTGGCTGGGGACTTTTTCAAATGGGGCACGTTGGATTGACTGTGTGTCAAATTATTTATAAGTGGGAGTAAAGGAAGATTGGCCCAACCTTGACCTGTGCGAAGCGTTCAAAGTTACTTCAAATGTTGCCAATTTGTCAAAGCGAAACTGAGTGACAAGTTTGTTATAATGACTTTGGTGGATATAGTTTTGACTTTGCAATAAACGCATTTGAATGACTCAATTAGATTTCAAGGCAATTTGTGTATCATAAAAGAGAAACTAAACTAAAATAATTGCTGATATAATGTCCCAAGTACAATGGCTTTTAGTAACCTATGCCTAATGATTAATATGGGCGTCAGTGAGGGAATGCAAAAGTACGGGCCAATGAATACATAAAATGTCATCTTCAACATGGCAGTTCTCACCAAAAGGAATAAAAACATCAATAACAACAATATTATACTGTAATAAACAATCTCATTATCAATCTTCTGGCTCAATGTATTTCACAAGCACTGAACATAAGGACAGGCTTAATGGCATAGTTGTTCGCATTGTTGCCGTCCTATTGCCCCTATAAGGCAGCAAGATATATCAGTAACTCAAAAGATTGCAACTACGATGCAATGTCCTTTGCGAACAAAACAAAAAATCTCTTATAATAAAACCTGATAATCCTGTAGTTCTGAAATGCATGACATTTCTGCATTAGACTAGCAGATCCACTGATCCGACAGTTGCCAATTCGAATCCTGCTCTCGACATAAACATCTTTAGTAGAGCGGTCCACTGACCCACAGGTAGGCGGTGTGATTCCAGCTCCTACATGCGACTGCTGCGGTTGTGTCCTTAGGCAAGACATTTAATCCACGTTGCCCCAAGTGTCTGCGTACGCTGGTGTATGAACGTGTGTGTGAATGGGTGAGTGGTTCATTGATGTAAAGTGCTTTGAGTGAGCCTTGAAGATGGAAAAGCGCTGTATAAAAATGTGACCATGTGACCAAAAGTGCAATACCTCACAGACTAAAGCTTACAAATGACTTGTGCATTTGCAGTCCAGACTTTAACAGCGGTAGGAACACACATGAAAAAACAGCATCAAGAAAAACACATTTAAGAATCCAAATCCCACAGAAGTTATCCAAGAAATACGCCTGCCTGTATGTTTCTTGTAGAATATTTTTATGCCACCCAGTTCCAAACCTAAACAGACTTTTTGAAACCTCCTGTAGCCTTAAAAAGAATTGATTTTCAACTGCAAGGAATCGCCTAAATTCGCCTCTCCTCACTTCTTCTTTTGAGGTAACAGTGCAGCCTGCAGCGCGGCTTTAACCGGAACACAACAAAAAAAGAAACGCAAATGTGCCAATGGTGTTTTCTGCGAATATTCATGCTCCCTGCTCGCTTTTTGGCTGCGAGGGAAAAAGAGTTATGTTTTGTAGAAGAAATTGGGGCACCTTGGGAAATAATGAACACCTTATGGCGACAAGACAGTTTGAGGTGGGTAGTACTAAGTTACATTTACTTGAGAGCATCTTCAAAGAGGGGGTTTTACACTTATATGGGGTATTAATTGCTAACTCAATGCACATTGATGGTTTTCAGATTCTAGAATGTGATGATGCCATACTCCCAGATGGGGGGCAAGAGACAGTTTTCCATTTTGATTACATTGTACTTTTTGTTGAAATATGTAAAAGTAAATTCACAAATATTGAACCTGAGCATTTCTGTTAGTGACTGGACCCTAAAACTCATTATATTACAACACAAATCTGCATTTTAACAATATTCATTTTACCTGCCCCCCATTCTGTATTATATTATATTAATATTATTGGCAAAGTGTCGTGTGGGAGCTTGGGTGGTGTAGGGTTGTGGACTGAGCACTGGACATGGATGACATATAAAACCTCTTCAGGCATGTTTTTTGATGAGGGAACAAACATGGTATAACATGCTAGAAAGCTCCAAAAAGTAAATTTTGCATAATACCGCCTAAAATTGTACTTCTCCAAGTAGATTTCAGATACCATATATGTTTACTTGGATAATATTTTTAATTGTGTAACAGTACTCGTACTTTAGTAAAAGATTTGGTTACTCTTCCCACTGTGAGAGAGACAAATAATTTGAACATTTCTGGTTTCTTGCTCTGCAGATAATAGATTTTGTGTTTATCATTTTTGTGGGCTGTCCTTTGAAAATGTCAGATTTGGTGTATTATTTAATGTTTTGTTTTTGTCCTTCCAATTACATAAACTTCAAATTATAAACCAGATGTTAGATCCAGACTGTTACTCTTACAATAACTTACTTATGTAGTAGTTTCCCAAACACGTTTTACTCTTACTTGACAAATTTCTTGGAGATAAATTATACAAATCTTATCAAATAAAGACTAGATGACAATTTCATTTTTCCTCAATCTCTCCTCAAATACCCCTCTAGGTCTTGTGAATATATTTTTGTTCAGTATCAACACTTACTCAACTGAGTATATAGTTTCTGTAGTAGTTTTAGTATTGATCTAGATGTTTTTGACAACCATACTGCCAACACAACTGCTAACTGCCATACTTGTACTTCTACTTCAACTTGAACATTATCATTTTGAGTCAGAGTATTATTATTATTTGAGTACAGTTTTCGGCTTCTCTACCCCGCTGTGATCCCAACTCTCACTTTCGGAAAAAAACATGAATTTCTCCAAGTAACAAGTGTATCTTAAGTGTTTTACCGAATTTGCCACAAGATATCTCAAAGAGCTGCAATGTTGTCTTTGATTGTAGACTTCTTTCGCAAATAAATCACAAGCTAGCATTGGATTTTGTTCCCTAAAAGACTATATTCTTCCACTATTTTCATAGCCATCACACGCCATTATATTTATCAATAGATATCCGATCTGGCTTGTTTTCGGCGACTGCAATGAAAGTTATCCATCTCGGGACAGCTTGCAGGACGCAGTTTCTTTGGTCTTATTTATGGTTGTGTTTTGGAAAGGGGTGGGGTATACACTAGGTGGACTATAGACTCAATTAATCACGCCCGCATTGTGCTCCCCGAACAATGACAAGAGCTCAGCGTGGTAAGGGATGAAATATGGCTGTCCGGGCACAAAGACAAGAATAGGCGCATTTCAATCTACGTTAGACACTGCACTGTACAGGGGAGGGAATATGTGGTTTACTGTACAAGTTAAGACAGGATTTTATGAGAATACTAATCTTTACTTTCATCAACTTCAAGTAAAAATGAAACAAAAATATCATAATAACTAAAACTGTGCAAATCTCCTTCTCAAAGATTGATCTCATCAGATCTCAGGAGCTAAGCAAGACTAGGCCAGGAGACCACTGGGAATACTGTAGTTGTGTCCTTAGACAAGACACGTCACCCATATTGCCTAGTGTGAATGTGATGTGCGGGCAAGTGTTAGTGGTGGTCGGAGTGGCCCGTGGCGCAGATTGGCAGCCTCACCTCGGTAGGTCTGCCCCAGGGCAACTGTGTCCGCGATAATAGTATGGAATGAATGAACAATGCACGAAATTGTAAAGCGACTTTGAGCTAATGCATTATTATTGTTGTGCAATGCATTATAAAGTGTTAAGTTAACCAAGGATTTTATGAGGCTAAGCTACATTCTTTTAGTGGTAGTAATTCTTACAATGCCAAACTCAATGTCATATTTTTGTTGACTAAAACTAAGTAAAAACTAAATAAAAAGTAATCAAAAAACTAAAACTATGACTGCAATTACAAACATTTTCATTAACTAAGACTTGAAGTAGATATTTTTCTAAAACCTGAACAAAAGGTGCAATAATGAAATCTTCCCCTTTTCAAACCCAGAGCCCAACACATGACAGACACGTCTTGCCCCATGAACCAATGCGATAGAATTTATCATAGTTGAAATAAAAATGTCAAATTTACTGATTGACATAAACCATGATTTTAGTTGACTAAATTAGCATGACCTTTTCATCGACACTCCTCGCTGTTGTGTAAAAAAACAAAACAAAACAAAACGTAAAAACACAATTATAAACAAGCTTCATCGAGGCTGACAAGTGTGAAAAACTACTACCTAATATGATCTTATAAGGGTAAAAAGAAAACCGCACACATTTAATTCATTACAGCTTCTTTAGAGATAGTAGTAAGATTTTGAAAGTGTGTGCACTTCCAGACAAAAATGACCAAATTTGATAAGGCAAATCATTTCACTTTTAATTACTTTTCCTTTCTAATTTTGTCTGTCTGTGTTAGAAAGAAAAGCAAAGAAACGGATGAAGATAAAGAGTGATACAAGAGCTCAAATCCACTTTAAAGTCCGACAAAGCAGATGATGGAGGAAGTGGTGCATGATAATCCCATCAAACGGCAGCCATCTTGGAGACCTTATGGCCGCCTACAGAACAACATACAGTAGGCAAGTTTATTTGCATAGCACAATTCGTACACGAAGTAATTCAAAGAAAGACGTTAAAATCACAATAACCATGAACATTCAAAGAGAAGAGTGCAGATTAAAAACCTTTCTGTTCAAATCACAACTAAACAAGTACAAACAGTACTGTAGGCAGATTTAAGGTAGAGGTTGGTTAAATTCAGTTTGTCATAGTTGGACAGGTGATCTATGTATGTAAATCAAGGTGTCCGCATTACAACCAATTGCCATACCACACATGTAAACAAAGTATGTCATTTCCTTACTTCATAGAGTCTTGTACTGCATTGGACATGTCTGTTTTAAATTTCTACTGCAAAAATAAATCAGTTCAGATGTTTGGTGAAGATCTGCTATCATCTGGATGGGTTCCTGCAGACACTGTGGTTTTTCCCATTAAACCAAAACACGCAATAGGTAGGTACTGAAGAGCAGGATCCTGGCTCATTATGTGGACATGGGTTCCCGGACAGGTTGTTCCAAGACACTTGTTAAATGATGCAGAGGAAAAATTCCAGTAAGGACAAAGTTAAGGTTACAAATGTGTACTTTTTGGATGATTGCGTGTGTTTTTCAGAAGCAGGCCACAGCACAATTTTAGTTGCCTTGGACTGGAAATAATTAATGAACTGGTTTAGAATTTGTATTGTATTAGATCTTGTCAGTTCTTTCTTCATGGTAACTGCCACCACTTGTCTGTTGTTGTTGTTGTTGTTGTGTTTTTGTGCCCATTGGTTGTTCAACAAGAATTTCTCGATATTGGGGACAAGGCAATAATATATATATTTTTATTTAATGCAAGACAATAGTGGTGATAAGACATACCAAGACATAACAGACGCAACAGCTATTTACAATCATATGTGACAAGTTTGTGTTTGTGTAATTCATAAGTGAGAAAAGAAGATCTAGAGAATGTAATTGAGGGAAAAATAAATCAATTTAAAATTAATTAAAATTAATTAGGTGTTATGATCGCTGAAGCCCAGTTGTTTTTTTGCTTTTTTGGGGTTTTTTTTTTTCCCCTTTCCTAATCTAAATACAAAACATTACTTACAACATAGAAATTTCATCAATGGAAAAATTGTAAATGCCTTGGATTATTAAAGCAACCAAAAACAATGGGTAATTACTGGAGACTTGTCTCTTCCTCTGGTGCTGAAATTATAATAAAAGATATTATACAGATTTACAACTTGACTTGGATGCAGATACTAGCTTCTGTTAGATTAGGCTAAATGGGCAATTACTAAAATATGCATTCCCATATCCAATCTCTTACCAAGCATAGCAAACTGGATTACATCACGACTCATGTCCCATTCATTATCAGGCCTTTTGGGACACACACTTATCTCATGGCAGCATCGCAGCAGTGGTTCTTTTGGGTTGTTGGGGAGTTTGAATGAGATCCCAGCATGGAGTCAGAAAATCTGCAAAGCCACCAAAGATGTTCTAATCAGGAGAGACAGTCCCACATCTAATTAAACTCTACGCTCTCATTTGCAGAGTTCAAAATGGTCTGAATCTCTGTAAGAGACACTAATTGGTTTGGAGTTGGGCGATAATTCTTAATTCCTATTTTCGTCCACTTAGTGAAATATTCCTTAAACAGATTAATGAGAAAATTGAGATGGAAACATGGACATATTTTTGGTTTCATAATATGTATTGTTTTATTAATAAGAGTTATGAAATCTATATAAACAGTTATAAAATGTATTTGCTCTAACTGAATCGTTTTGAGTGACCATAGATGAAATTTGGAACTTTTAAAATATTCACTTAGTTTAGTTTTATTTTAGATTTGCTAGAATAAAAGTTCTTGCTAAATCAAAATACATTTCTCTCCTCTTCTATATGGCATTTAAATTTGTGAACTTTTATTTGGGTATTTTATAATAATTAATTTGAACTTAATAAGAACTACACAATATGTGAACTACACAAGAAACTTTTGTTCAATTATATATCTTAAATAAACAAATAATTAAACTTAATCTAATATAAGTTTTGTTCAAGCATAGCTGTCTACCTGAATTTATTTTAGTTGAGTTTACTTAAGCCTGGTTTGGTTGTTCCACTACATTATAGAGCTACTTTTGGTTCATAGAGTTAATAGGGTTAGGCTTTCTTTGATGTCTTCATGAAAACAACAACAAATGCCAGTTCCTTTAATATTTTGTTTCTGTAATTAGTTTTGATTTAGATTTACAAACAGTCTCAATCTTTGAACTCAATAGATCAAAACTTACTTCAAAGGCGACAGATTATTTAATGAGTGGTGGCTCGTTAAGAGGTGCCTTTGTCTTTCAAGACATCTGTTAATGACCCAGTATCAATGACCTTTAATTGATTCAACATGAAAGAACTGGACTTCACTTGAACCCTATAAGACCCGAGACCAGCTCAGACCTGGTTCAGTCTTCTCCTTGGACTTACTTGGAACACACTAGAACTGTCCCTGCCTTCAACATGGATTATACATGGCACAGAAGTCTATATTCATCTTTGGATCATCAGGATCATAGTAGACCTTCACTCTCTCGGAATGTCTTGGATCCCACCAGAATCCGGCCTGCTCCTGCTCCATCTTTGGACTATCTAAACCCCAACAGAATTACAGATTTCAGCATCGAACGCATCCTTTCTCCGGACCTAGAAACGAAGCTACCACTGGAACGTACACCATCATCTTGCCACATGGCCAATGGAACTTTTGGCTCATACTTGCAATGTACCTTCTACCCATCATACCCAGCAGTTTCCAGGGTAACTGAAACACAAGCCTACCCCTACAGTGCAGCTTGGAACGGGGCTCAAAGAAGCGCAGAAGAGAGGCAAGTTCAGCAGCAATGGAAGCCAAGAGTTCGGACAGTGTTCACGGAAAGCCAGTTGCAGAGGTTGGAGGAACTTTTTGAGCATACAAGGTACCCTGCTCCTGAGATGAGAGCGGAGATGGCTCGGAGTACAGACCTGAGTGAGGAGACCATTCGCATTTGGTTCAAAAACCACAGAGCCAGGAGGAAGAGGCAGACCAGCTCACCACAAAGCACAAGTGGACACTAGAGAGACTTTGCTGATTTTAACAAATTTAAATATGTTGATATGTAGAAAAAAGATTTTTGTGTACAGCTGTAAAGGAAATATGTGATTCATGTTGTCATTTCATTGCAAGAGCTTGTAAAAAATAAAATGCTTTTGAAATTGCACAAAAATGTTTGATTGTTTTCTTTCTTTATTTGTAGTATTAGCTATTGTAGGTTTGGAATGTAAAGGAAAAATCTAGTTCAAATTCAAAATATTAGTTATATTAGCACTTGCATGATTCTATGGAAATAGAAAGTTAAAATCATACTAAAATTCTCAATGCGATAGATAACTTTAATGCCATACTGTGGAATATTATAGCCAAAGAAACATATTTGTGGATACTAAAAAGTTACATTACTTGAATTTTATATAGTATCTGATATTGTTGCCTTATAAATTTAACATACTTTTATAAAACAACAACAAAAAATATATAGTTGTATTTGTATTTATACCAATAGTTAAAAAAATGTACTTAACAAATGTACTAAAATTTCCAAACAGATAATTATTAAATGATCTTTTAACCTGTTGTCTTGGGGACGAGCTGCATATTTTTTCCTTCTTATTTTCAAATTCTGCACTATATTCTATGCATCACCGGGTTTGCAGAACATTACAAACATAAATAAACTAAAAAGTAGCTTGGGTGAACTATCGCGCTAAAGTCCAACGTCTTCTACATGCTAGCCTCTTTTTTGCACCAGCACTTCTATGAGGTCTTAGTTCTCCATGGGGAGCTCGGGAGCAGAGCCAGAGCCAAAACTGCCAAGGGCCATTCTCAAGGTCGCCACCTTTAGGTTTTTCCTGCTTTTTTAGACTTATAATAAATAAATAAAATATACCGCATCCACCACCACCACCACACCGCCAAGTAAGCCGCGAGCTCCAGCCCAAACATTGTGCCAGTGTGGGCGGCCCAATCAAAGCTCTCCACTCCCGCGTATGGAAGTATAGCCCCTGGTAAAGAGAGCAGTGCATCCCCAAGTGGCAACATTCTCTGGCTCTGTTTTTTTGTGTTGGTTGACCCAAAATAAATAAATAAAATAAAATAAAACAATAAAATCAAAAATAAAAAAATACATATATTAAAAATGCGTTTGTTCCCGTACATCTGGACCTGCGTGAAAGTGCAGTAGCAAGAATACCAAATGCAATGGAGTGCAACCAAGAATCCATAAGAAAATCAAAACGGGAATTATTCAAATATAAGATAGGTCAATACAAGCTTTCCAAGCAATAGAAGTATAACAGTTATATAAAAAAAAAAAAGTTTTAAATTGAGGAAATAGAACTCTGACTATATCATTAACAGCAATGGAACAGAGCATAGTCACATTTCATAATACAGCCCATAATTACGGTTGTGATTGAAAGACAGCAGGGAGCAAGCAGGGA
Organism: Periophthalmodon schlosseri; assembly: GCA_000787095.1. Lineage (NCBI taxonomy): Eukaryota > Metazoa > Chordata > Actinopteri > Gobiiformes > Gobiidae > Periophthalmodon > Periophthalmodon schlosseri. The sequence continues at coordinate 26,537 of JACM01042665.1, forward strand.
TTTTGTAACATGCTCACAGGCAAAGTAAACTAATCAAACATGATGTGAATTGTAAAAGGAAAAAAACAAAAAATACATTTTCACATTGAAGTGCAAAAACTATGAAAGCACATATATGGTTACATACATAAAACTATAGTTGTCTCAAAGCTAAAGATACTTGATTAGAGGAACTGTATGTAAGATTTTTTTTTTAATTCCATAAACATGACCTGTGTTCCCTACGTGAAGTAAACATGTTCAAATCAATTACAGCTTTTACTAACAGCAATTATAATGCTGCTTTATTCTTAATACAAAAACATTGGACAAGTTGTTGGCCAGTTTTAATGGCGACATCTAGTTGGTTTAAACCGAAAAATCTGGATCCTCACAACCAAAACCCCAGCACCTGCAGCCAATCAGTTCCTGTGTTGTTGCAGTACTTGCTGTGCATATACTGAGAATGAGGAAGCACTTGTATGTGTCCCCTATCTGCAGATTAAGACAGTGGCAGCCCAGGTTCAGTTGTGAGTGTAGCACCTTTTTAAAGTGCAGACTACATACAGTTTCTGAAATTTGAAATAGTTGTTGGAAAGTTGTACTTTCAACGTAAGGCAGAAATTATATATTTTACACAATTTACCATCTTGTCATTAAATAAAATATGTGTCTTAAGTTCTTTACACAGTTTCAGTTATTTGCAATGAAAATTAAAAGAAAAAATGCTTTTTATGGTCAACGTTAAGCTTCCGTTATGCTAATACATTTGGAACAAGTATATAATTGTAGGCCTGTTGCACATCTCCCTATAGAATTCCATCACAATTACATGACATTATGAATGTAATTGTGAATGTACATCTATTTCTATATAGAGTGCGGACTTTTTTTTTTTTTTTTTGAGGGGTTGATTTGAACGTTTTCAGACAAAAGCATATATAATTGACATGTGTTCCAAAGTACATGTAAGGGCTGCAAATGGAAGTGAAAGGTCACATAATGGAGCAGAATGTACAGGAGGCTGCACTTTACACAGGTGGAAATAGCCTATGATTACATCCATTTTCTCAAGTTTTTTTTTTTTTTCAAAAGTTTCCATAGATAGATGCTATTTTATCATATAACCATTTGATACAGAGGCATTCTAGCCACGTACACAACATATAGGGCTATCATGATAATTATTATATTATCTTATCATTAAATAAATTATATATTTTGGTTACCTGGGATCCAGAATACACACTTCACCAATTCACCTCATTGCCTCTAAATGTTACTAAAGCGTGCTCTCTTTGTGAAGGCAATTACATGCTGGAATCTCATTCATTTAAAAATATAATAGAATATGAAGATATAATATATGATATAATATAGGCTGAGTGGTATCAAATGCTCAGTGTTCATGTGACCAACAAGTCAACAATGATTCTCTGAGAGGCTTTAAAGCTTTGTAGTCCAGAACTTATGTGCTGTTAAGCTCGGCAGCCCCATGCAAAATTATACAACCCAAATGGTGATGACGGTGCCCACGGCAAGTAGCGGAATAAGGTGAATACTTTATTGACAGGCGCATTAGCCAATCAGGGACACGCGTGGTCTGTTCATATCAAAACAAATATGGCCGCTTACACGGAAAAACTATGACAAAAAATATCACAAACATTGTGGATTTCTGCAGAATCAATGAGCAAAGCACTAAACTCTGTTAATCAGAGGTGAGAGAAATGTCATTGTTTGTAAATGGCAGCAAATGTGAATGAGCTCATTCGTTTCACATGTGTCACTGAAATACACTAATCTGATTACATGAACACGGTTCTTGCTCGAGACATGACAGAGGGAGTGGTGTACCCCTCCCTTTTTTAATTGTTCTATTTCAAGCTATAAATCTGTATATTTGGGGGAAAAAACTGATGCATGATCAGATTTCAGACATGAACACGGTTCTTGCTCAGACATGACAGAGGGAGTGGTGATACCCCTCCCTTTTTTAATTGTTCTATTTCAAGTTATAAATCTGTATATTTGGGGGAAAAAACTGATGCATGATCAGATTTCAGTTTCAATGACAAATGGTTGAACTGCATTTAAATCTACCCATAGGTATTTGCATCATCATTGCAATAAAATGATCATATTACAATATTTTAAACAGAATGAACAGTAGGGCTGGTGTTAGCAGCATTAGAAAAAAAGTCTATGATTATGTCTATTTCCCTGTTTTGTTAAAGTTCTCGCTGAAGTTTTCGTAGGTAGACACAATTTTATCATATAATCATTTGAAACTGAGGCATTGTAGTCACATAAAATAATAGTAATAGTGCCTTACACTTGTAATGTGCTTTACAAGCTTGTCAAAGCCTCTCAAAGCACTACACTACTATTGTAGCTACAGCTGCCCTTGGGCAGACTAACAGAAACCAGGCTGCCAATCTGCGGCATTATCCCCTCCAACCACCACCAAGACTCACGCACACACCACATTCGTACTAGGCAATGCGGGTGAAGTGTCTTGCCTAAGGACTCAACGACAGAATAACAGAATCGATCCTCCGACCTTCGCGTCACTTTCATTTCATATATTAATTTGCTCAGGACCATATCCATGGTATGGAGCACAAACATGAACCACTGAGCTACTGTCGCCCCGACATGTCACCAGGTCATTAGCAAGTGCAGTGGGTTACACATTATCAGGATTAAGTTGTACAAGTGCCAGGTAAATTACTCCAAGTAGTACACTATGTTTAATGTTTTTTGTGTTTTCTTGAGTTTTTTTATAACTTTTATTTTTTTAAGCTGCAAAAGTGAACGTCTACACAAACAAAAAACAACAATTACGAAGGAGCTCATGGGTCACGATCCACAGTCACCTGTCATTTTGAAAAAGTTTAGCTCTTCATTGATCTGCAGAAATCTGGTATGTTTCAGTCTCCTGTGATATTTTTTCCTTTCTTTTTTCTTTTTTCTACGTAAACTGACTTTATTTGGATACTGACAGATCAGGTTCCTGGTTGGGTAATCCTCCTGTCAATCATGTCCATCTGAAGCTGGGGAGATGTACCGGTGACCACACTCATATTTTTGTATGTAGAAGTAAGAATTATTGTATTGTAGAAGTAAGAAGTGTGTATTCTACATATAAAAATATGTGATCCTTTTATCAATGTGTTTATCCAATTTCAATACAGTGACAAATGGTTGAACTGCATTCAGAATCTGCCTACAGATCAGCTAGACAATAAAAAACAATAAAAATACATTTCTCAGATTACAATGTAAAACAAAAAATATATAAAAATGAAGAAACAACCAAAACATCTTGAAATCTGCACCAAATGTGGCAATGCAGTGAACTACTCAGCAAAACGTTATGTAGCCACAGAAATCCAGCTCATTTAATCTGGATTAAGGCTGAGTGAGCTTTGGCACAGACTTTAATTAAAAATGAAACGTGGATCTAAACTCAAGTAGATAATGAGGCTTCACATCGCACATATCGTATAACCACTTGTGATTTCTCTTATGGCCTAAATGCATTGTAATCGCAGTCTTGAGCACTTGTTTCCTGCATGAGAACGAAGAACAAAGGCAATTCTCCCGCTTGACAAAATTAAAAGCTCATTCTGTAATCAGACAGAGAGCGAGCTTGCCATTTAGTGCAATACATCACATATATTCAGAGAGTGGATATACTATTCCGATTTGACTGCATCTAACTATATAACTATGACCGACTTATAACACTGGGCATGCTAGATTTCATGAATGCTATTTTGTTTTTCTCTATATTCTATCTTTTATTCTCTATTCTCTTTTATCTTGTTCTGTAGAGAGTCAAGCCCAATCACACCAAAGTACATGTAATTGAATAAATGCAGAAAAGTCACATAGTGTGCCTTTTTTTTTTTTTACAATTATTAACAATTATTAACCAAACAGTGATCCCCACTATGATTAGATGAACATTCCTCTAGTACTTATGAGATAACACTTATGAAATCAAATGTTATGAATGATGAAGTTAAGTTAACAAGCACTTGACATTTAGGTTTACTTTTTTGGAGAATAAACTCAATTGCAATAACTTTTTTGTTTTTTTTTAGTTCTTCCTATAATATTGCCATCTATAACTTTGATTAAAGAGGGGGTATTATGCAAAATCGATTTTTTGAAGCTTTCTACCATGTTATAACATTGTTCCCTTATCAAAAGCATGCCTGAAGAATTTTTAGATGTCATCCATGCATGTTTCAGTAATTTAGCGATCTCTCCTGCTCCCTATTTGAACCCTCCTTACAGTTAGCTGTAAGATTCTGTCCAATGCTCAGCCCCCATGCTCCCACATGACAATTCTCCATAAATATACAAAAGTATGATTCTCCCACATGAAATTCTCCATAAATATACAAAAGTATGATTCAAAACTGTACACAGCAACTTGACAAGCCTGATGTGATGCGCAGTACTTTCAATGGCGGGATACGCACTGATTGCGTTGTGATTGTGCTCTGAAGGGGGAGTGACTTAGCGAGGGGAGCAAAGAGAGGGGAGACTCAGAGCATCAAAAACAAAAGTGAAACTTAGAAAACATGTTAATACGTTGTCTTTTATTAACTTGAATTAACTGATTACTATTCACATCCATAGTTTGGGTTAGAATGTGACAAAATATACAATGCTTTCCCAGCCCATCAGTCTCCTCACCACAGATTTTCATCACAAGGTCAGTGAATTAACCTGCTGGGGTCTAAGCACCAAAGTTTCGCCATTCCAAAGTGTCTTATGTTATTTTTGTGTTCTAAATATCACTTTTTGGCCATATTATAGCTGGATTATAAAATCTACAGCTTCTGCCTACACAAGTGCTAACCGCTCTGTCAAGATTAATATCTATAAGCCATTTAATTAAAGACTGTGAGGACGATCTCAGCGCCAAAAGAATCTCTGGTGGCTCATTTGACCGTATATAATATGACAGTAAGTGTGTTAGCATTGTTATACCAGGCTTTCACACTTCATTGGCTGTGCGGGTACGTCAAAAGCTAGCTGTTATATTAACGTTCAGCACATTTGAATTGGCTGATTGAATTTCCATCTAAAACATTAGGTGATATAAACAGCGGGTGACGGAGCAGAGAAGGATACACTTTGTTCCCAAATCATAACTCGGAGTCCAAAAATAAAGCTAGCATGGGATTGATTAGCACTTTGCACATATGACAAACATGAGCTCAAGTAGCCAGACTGACGCGGAGGTGGTAAGTTGGAACAATAAAGTCATTAGCGAGCACAGCGGGTCTTTCAATCAACAAATTATCAGTACAAGTGCCAGGTTATCTACTCCAGAAAAAGACCATTTATTTTTTTATTTTTGAATTTTAATGTTTTTAGTTTTTTTAAGATGCAAAAACAACTGTCGACATATGTTTAAATTATTTAAATTAAGAATGTTAACTTTGATTTGGAACAATGCAGTCATTAGTGTGCATGCTGGGTCTTTCAATCAACTAATTAAAGGACCACTGTTAATTGCTTCAAGGAGAAGGTCACTTATGATTAGCCATAGATAGCCACACCTCCTTTTCAAAGCCCGATCTTGTTTGATCTCGGAAGCTAAACAAGTCCGGGCTGCTTTGTACTTGGATGGGACGCCGCTGGGAATACCGGCTCTTGTGCAAACTGTTGTTGTGTCCTTAGGCAAGACACTTTACCATTGCCTAGTGTGAATGTGGTGCGTGAGTGTGAGTCGGTGGAGGGCAGAAAGGCAGACAGTGCAGACTGGCAGCCTCGCTTCTATCAGTCTACCCCAGGGCAGCTGTGGCAATAGTCATACGTTAACATAATGCAATGTAAAGCACATAAAATGCACTATAGCTGACTATATTGCTAATCATTTTATGGTTTACTTTTTACATTTTTTATCTATATTTGGATAAAAAATATGCAAATCAAAGAACACCTTGTGACAGTAGACTACTTTCGGTGTAGCAGCTGACAGGTGCCTTTGGGTATTTGTATACAAAGTGGGCATCAAAGGCTCACAGCTCTTGATTCATGTGTTACTTGTTCTAAACAATTGTTACACTACAAAAAGAGACCTTGTAACTGGCCTTGTTTGAGCCACACTGTTATCTTTAGGATGAAAGCACCTAAAACAGTCACAGTCCCACTGCTTTGTTGTACAAGTACCACAGGTGTGCAGGTTAGGTTTGGGTAGTTTTGGGGTGTATATATTTTTCATTTTCTTGTGGGAAGCATTGGTAAACTGTATATCTAAAAATAAATTGTACTCGTGCACAAGTAAATTATTTTATTACAAACAAAGATTTGATATGGGGATACAGTCAGTCCGCAGTTTCCATTAAAATGATTAATAAGAGTAAAACTACATAAAATATAATGTTAGGAAGGTTAGGATATATATTGAGTAATACCACTACACTAGATTCATAGTAACTACATTTGAGCACACAAAGACATTTTCTATATGGAGTGTGTTCTTTGCATTGAACTGGCCAGTACAGTGTAATTCCATTTACATCGTCTGTGTAATTCCATATGCATTATCAGTACGTTTTAATTAGCCTTTGTACTTGTTATCAATAGCATATGTTGGCATAATTTTAATTAATAAGTGCATATAGCAAACCCAGCCTCAGGAATCAAGTCTGGTGCGGAGGAGCCAAGTTTCGACAATGATATTCTTATCGCTCAATCAACACATTATCAATCACACTACCTACTAATGCTATAACTACTTCCAGAAGTGGGCAGTACTCAGTTACATTTACTCAGTTACATTTAGTTCAGTAACTTTTTGAAGAAATTGCACTACTGTGATAAGTATTTAGAAGCTTTACGTTTACTTCTACTTGAGAAATATTTAGTTTGAAGTAACACTACTCTTAATTGGGTAAAAGTTTTGGTTACTCTTCCCACTTTCATAAACTTTATGGTGATAATATGATTTGATAACATTCACGCTTCCTACATGTTACCTTCAGATATGATGTGTTTTTGTAACACAGAAATTCTGCTAAATAGGTTGTGTTGATGTTCTATAATTTTTTTATACTGACAGAAGATTGAACTTTGCTGGCAGTTTTTGTGGATAGGCCCAGTAATTACAGAGATATTAATCATACACCAGGTCAACAAATCTGCAATCTGACAGTGAAACAAGCACACAGTTTTTACTATAGAATTCTGACCTGTCCTCCGGCTCCATTTTAATGAGCCCATGTTACGCTGTTTTCTGATCCATGTTATAATGTTGTTTCCTCATCACAAACATACATGTGTTTTGTTTTATTCACACGTTTAACACGCAAACCCAGCATATTTAGGCTGAGATATTCTCTCAAACAGAAAACACTCTGTTGCACCTTGTGATGTGGTAATACAGGAAGTGCTCCACTGTGTGTTTAAACTCCATACACCTTCACTAGAATCATTTAGATTATTTCAGCCCTGGAATGGCCAATCTCTACTCAACAAAAGATAAAAGGTAGCTGTTAAATTGAACAACCTCTTCATGACATCACAAGGTGCAACAGAGCATTTGGAGCTTTGGGGATGTAGACAGACCAATAATAAAGTGTTACTCAAACATGTGTGAATGAAACAAAATACAATTCCAGGTATGTATTTGAGGAGGTAACAACATTATAACAGCATTAAAACTCACAAGATTCAATTTTGTGTAATATAGAACCTTTTAAACTACAGGGATTCTAGAATGTTATGTTATTCACCCCTTTACCAGCAGCATTAGTCTGGCCCCCCCTCCACCCCCCCTCCAAAATACTTTTTGACTTTATTCTGAACAGCTCTTGTTTTCTCACCCTTTTCGCAGCTTTTTTAATACATCTGTCTAGAAAATATTGCTTATTGTGAATTATTTAAAGGGTCATTAGTCTCCTACATTCTCTGAGCTCCTGCGTGGCCCTGGGCTTTCATTATTACGCCGGTTATCATCCCATTATAAGCAAATGACTCATCCTAAGTATAGGGCCTATCATATATAAAGAATCAATTACTGTGACAGGAAGAGGTTGGCGGTAACGAGTAAGGAAATATTTCTGGAGGAGAGGCTGCCAGCGGCCTGAGGGAGACAGGCCAGAGAATGGTGAATGATGGAGAGCATTAGAAGAGAAAATTCGTTTATACAATGAGCACTAAAACTGTATGAAATGTGGTTAAAATCGATACCTGTGGAAGACTATTGAGGGAGGCAGGTCGGGTTTTAAGTTGGAACTGAATCTTGGTAAAACTTTTTTTTTTGTCTGTTTTACAGTTGCAAAATTACACATCTTTGTCAAATGTATGCTTGTTTAAGGAAATTCACAATGCATTCATCTAAAGCTTGTCACTGTATTGGATAGCACAATGTAAAAAAAACATATTTCTGTACAGACGAAGAAAAAATATTTAAAAATATTATCTTTATTTATTTTTTGCCCATATTGTCTTATTATAGTACAAATTGTTTTGGCTTAAAGCGTTTGAGTTAAAAAATCTGTCACTTTAAGTATTAAAAGTATGATAGAAAATTAAACTTTTCTTTGATTTGCTGATATATCAAAATGCATCTACTAACAAAGATTTATCTGAAATTTGGGCTAAAATAAAAAAAACAAAACAAAAAAAACAACTGTACAAGGATTGACCCATGACATCCAAAGCAGTTGAATGTCATTGGTGAATTTAATATTATTCTACGTTCTGATTGGTTCAGGCAGTTTAGAAGTTGCAGATAGATGTTTCTGGTCATAAAATCCTTAAAAACAAAACTCTACAAAATGGTCATATAGTGTACACTAGGCAACCAGAAACAAGAACATAAGAATAAGATGTCTGTGTAATCCCTCAGTCATCCAGGTATGAGCCATAGTAAAAGAAAAATTCCAAAAATTCAAATCTGTCAACTGGTTGACAGATTTGAATTTTTCTTTAACATAAAAATAACAAAATGTCGACTAAAATGTCAAAACTACCCAGAGCGCAGATTCTTAAATAAATCTACAAAGGATGGTGTATCTGAAAAATAAACACTTTTTAACTTTCTTCCTCAATGATCTTTTTACCCTTTTGTTAGCAGCATATCAAATGCAAGCAACTTACAACTCCTTTGAAAGACTTGTATCATTAGCATACATTTAGCATACGGTTAGCATCTCTAGCAAACTATCAATGAGCATATGAACAGTGTGCCTATTTGAGTACACGTTTGAAGTCACTGCCACCACACTGACCGCTAACACCGGGATTTAAAGTGCTCAGACTAACATCGAGGGACATAAGCAAAGCCAATAAATAATGGAAATCCACTGGCACATTGGGCGGTGGAGTAGGGAGAGCTTAGGAGAGGGTGCTAGCATTGACCCCCTTGTTAGCACAGGACTCAAGAGCCAACAGTGGCACAAGAGGGAGAGAGGCGAGGACAAGTACAAAGCACAACTCCACTCAAAGCTCTTGTCAAAGTCGTGCCTGCATGCGTGAGTCATTGCACATTTCCAGCTGGGTATAAGGGGGAGTTTTTAGTGAAGTATCCAAAATACTGAGGTAGAGAGAAGGATCGGTTACAAAAGTGTGTAGAAATTGGTATGATGGAAAAATAAATAAATGTTGACCTAAATAAATAAAATTGAGACATGTCAAAATGTCAGACACAGACATTTTTTATTTATTTTTTGCTATTATAATTTAATGAACCATTGAAATGTCACTAAAAGTAAAACTGGTTCATTTACTAAAATAATAAAGAACAGATACACAAACATATATATAATAATAAAACAAAACTCTTTACAACTAGTTCGTATTGTAAAGTATTGCACCATATACTTGAAACATCGCACGTTGTTCGTACAAGCTAGCAGGTTAAATTGCTGGAACATAAACTCAATTTACGATGGTCTTCTAAAAGCACCTGGTAATGCCTGCTCCATATCATTTTTATTACAGTGAAGGTCCTTATTGAATGGGGCTTTTAAATGTCAACAAGGAACAACCAATGAATGTAGGATTAGTAAAAACATGGTGTTAATTACATTTTATACAACAAATGTCTCAGTTCATCTACACAGTATGGAACAAAAATGTACTGTCAATAACTACCTGGAATGTTTCACAGTACGACATTAAACATATTTGTCGAGTATTTGATAAATTGAAGATGTTTTTATTTCTCAAAACTACCTTGAAAAACATGCATTACTGGGAGTGGGCTCGCCTTTCCACAGATCTGATCTATAACTTGGCCTGATCCACTTGTCTCCATGGAGATAGATAGGTTCAGTGCCATTCTGTGGAACATTCTTGGCAAAGCATCTCCATGGATACATGCATGTGGTGTGTCAAGATGATAAACTTTGAGTGTAGAAGGGCTGAAGCATTTGTGTATTTTGCTGAAGTAGTTTACATGTAAACAACATGTCTTTGATCTGCTAATGGTCAGTTTCATATGATGTTTGGTTTCATGACTATATCAACCGAAACTAGTCCTAGTCCTTTGTTTGAACTGTGAGGTAAGAGATGAAAGCTTTCAAACGACCCTACCCTTTGACATGCAGGTGCACGTGTTTTTGGTTTTTTTTGTTTTGTTTGTTTTTTTCTTTTTGGTAAACAGTCCACACGTAAATGTTTAGAAACGTGGCCTTTGTAGTGCTGACTTGTAAGTAAAAGGTTGCATCGGCAGATCAAAGAGCAATATATCTTTGTTTTTTTTTTGGTTTTG
>JACM01077813.1:0-26642 GCA_000787095.1 Periophthalmodon schlosseri
ACTTCTGGTTTCAACTGTATATAAATAAGCTTGCCTTGTGTGAGAATACAATTTAAACCGGTCATATAGCATGCAAAATTGCGGTCACTATTAGTAGAAAAGTTTGATCAGAGCATTTATCTTAAGCAAAAGAATGTAATATCAAATACAGACCATTTAAAGTAACCCAAAATCTGTTTATTGATCCTTCCTGAGAACATTTACACATTCTTGAACCTTGTAATGAATATTCTTAGCTTTCGCATGATCTAATTTTCACCCATATGTCAGTTGTCTACGGCAGACAGCCCTAAGGTGGCTCTGATGGTGACAGGTTGTGTGCAAGGGGCCAGTGTCGGAGTGTCAGCCCTGTCCTGCAATGCCCCCGCTGCACCTGTGTTTGTCTACACCCACCTCATCTTCATGGACCAAAACAGACACTTTCCCAGCCAAATGAGGGCAGCCCCAAGCCAGAGCTATTTAAATCCTCATTTGTTTATGCGTCATGCTTACACTCATCCATCTGATATATCCCACATGGAGGTTTGGCTCACTATAGTAACAGATGGGGAGTTTGCATATATTTAGATATCAGACTGTCATGGAAAATGCTATTTGTCTTTTAGTTCAATTCAAAAAATGACATTTATATTAGACGTGGTAGCGAAGTGAAGTATTACATTTGAAAATAAGACATGGTGACTTTATGAAGGAGATCTCAGATATGTAGAGAGCATAGACTGTATATATAAATGGACATAGCTAACTTGCAGGCCGCCGCGTTCCAAATAGGAAGTGAGCACTGACTTTAGCTCGAATTCACTTTACATTGGAAAACTGTCGCCCCTCTCTCCGTAAATGCTGCTGTCAGGCTCGTCATTTTGCTCTTAAAATGTTTGTATTGACCCTCTCTACGTGATCCTGGTATTTTTATTTCACTATTGTGTCTGTAACTCAAGATATGAGCATTAATAAGAGACAAATCAGGCGCCTTCTTTCCCTGAGGTTGCGCCCACTAACAGTAGCAACAGGTTTGATTGATTGCATTGCTAAGCACTCACTCCCTGCTAAACTAGCGGTGCGGGCAGGAAGGGGCGTTACCTCCAACAGCCTTGCTCTGGATTGGCTCCTTGGTTACTATGATAGTCGCGCTCAGAATTCCTAATATGCAACTTGGCTTCAATTTGGCCCCTATAACTGCTAGCCTCACTGAGCTTCATTTGACTGAAACCGAACGCTATGGGTGACTTCACACTCCACTTCTTAATACAGTGTACGGTAGAGAGGCAAGAACGCTCACAGTGAGAATGGATGTTATTTATTTGTATTTTAGTTTTCTCAGCCATAAACACCTGCAATGGAAAATGTGCTAAATGAATGTCATACTGTGGGATATTCCAGGCAAACCAATCACATCTCCAGGGAAACAAGCAGATAGGGGTCACCCACCAGAAAAGTTGCATAGTGAAAGGTTTCTTCAAAATCTCCAAGCTCTGATGTTGAAGCATTAGAAGCAGCTTTTTGGAGTGTGAGTCTTTGTAATAAATATATTATGGTGGCCTTGTTCATAGTATTGGCACCTTCTGAAAGAAGCCATTAATGAAAGACCTAACACTTGAGTAGATTGGATGGGCTCTTGGGTTTCCTGTTATCTGCCTGTGCTGTTTCTGCCCAGAGGCTCACATTTTGGAGGAGTTTGGTTTCTCAGTGAAACAGCAGCCTCCTCTGGGTCACATAAAATTGTAATGCATGTCCACTCTTCTCACCTCATTCAGACCTACCTACTTTTTAAGGGGAAAACGCCATTAGTGGAACATATATTATTTAGTTTTGCAGCTGTCATAACAATGATAAGCAGTTATTCTGTCAACAATTCTCACTTTTAAGTCAACACAAAACAGCTATTTTGGCTCAATTACTTTATCAGAATGTGGTTTCAGATTCACTTATGGCGTAAATATATTGTTTGGGTGTAGAGGCTATAATTCAAAACATGAAATGAATGCATGCATACGCCAGTGTTTTTGTTCTCACGCTGTATATTGTTTTATCTTACTGAACGGTTCAATTCTCCATGCAAAGCAATAACATCTCCATGGAAACAAACTGATAGGAGTCACCCACTAGAAAAGTTGCACAGTGCCTTTTTAACAAAAGAAAATAAAAATAAATAATAAATATTTCAGACTCTGCACTTTAAACGGGTTATTAAAAAAATCTCCAATAATTCAAAAATGTATTCTGCTTACACAGAATATATTACAAACAAAATAAAAGCATAAATAAACCAACATTTGTGTCAAAAATAAAGAATTTTTTTGATCTTACTGAACTGTTCCCTTCTCCACTACTTCTAAGAAGATAAAGTCCTATATGTTTAACCTCAGGGTGATTTGGTGCACACCACTGGGGAGAGTGCATCCGTCGAGGCATCTGATGTAGTCCTGTGGGGGTCCAGCGTGGACTACGGTGACCAGGTAACCGCACACCACACCCCCTGGACAGTCACAGGATGGGACCCGAACACAAAGCACCGCAGTGCAGACGATACAGGAGTGTGTCAGTGGATTACAAAAGGCTCAGCTGCCATGGATTATGTTTGCTACTGTTGCTGCTGCCTCATTAGTTAAACAGACAGGATAAACATGTTGATAGTGACTTTCAATTGGAGCTTATACAGAGCCACTAAACTCTACTAATAGTAATATGAAACTGCTCCCATAAGACGTGACCAAAAGCAATGCTGTCATTCATCCTGCAGAAGTAATTAATAATAATTATAATAATGATAATATAATTATACGTAGCACACTTTTCATGACGCTCAAAGACGCTTCATAAAGTTCATGACAAAATACAAATGAAATGGGCAGATAAAAAGGAGATGCAGTTATCTGAAGGCAATTGACTGAACATAGCAATTTGAATGGCCAACTAAAGAAGGCTGCAATTATTAAGTATGTCCATTGCAAACCTCGCATTAACCTTCTTATTAAGTTATATAACCTACTAACCTTGTACTTTAGACCTTTATGAACATGTTCTAAAATGAATATAATAAGTTTTAGCAAAAGAAAGTTGAATTCTGTCAACTGGACAAAGGGTTTAAGAGTGAATACATTTTGCCAAATATCCAAGTAGCTTCACTTCTGACAGAGTTCTGAAAATGACTGCCTTAAATATCTGTCTGAAAGGAGCAGGTAACAAAACTGAAAATAAGGGAGTAGGTGAATACTGAAATTTTGAGAGCATGCAAGCCTCAAATGCAGGGCGATTTCTCAAACCATGCACAAATCAATCAGAATTCAGCTCTGAAAGCTAAATTTAAGTGGATTTGACTTAGTATGTTCTCTTTAACATCCCATTCCTGTAACTATGTTGTACTGTACTGAAGTTAAGATATCTTTATTCACACTTGTTCCTATTACTATTCGGATCACTTCCAGGCTCTTGTGGGGCCCTCTCCTCCTTTCTTCTCCACACTCAACCCTTACATCACCAACATCACCAACTTGGCTCAGATCTGCAGACACTTCCTCTATCGGGGCAACAGCCACTGTATGTGAACTACTCTCAAGCATCTACAAAAGGTTACATTGTTCTGGGGAAACCAGTTTCAGCAGATCTGAAAGCTCTCAGTAGGAGCTTTACCTATCAATGTTATGAAGGTTTGAACTATACGCTCAGGAACTATAAGGAACTGACCAAAGCTTTGATGTTCCATTTGAAGCCGTACCACAGGCCATATACTTTGAAGGTGAAAATAATAGATGAAAGAAGGAAAAGCTAGTTCAACGCAGGACAATCGTAACGCTTTTCCACCTTCAAGCCACTCAAAGCGCTTTACATCAAGCAACTACTCACCCATTCACAGACACATTCATACACCAGTGTACACAGACATGGGGGCAAGGTGGGTTAAGTGTCTTGTCCCAGGACACAAAGACAGTATTCATCTATGGGAGCTGAAATCGCACTGCCAATGTGTGGGTCAGTGGATCTGACCGCACAACCAATGATGTTTATGTGGAGAGCGGGTTTCAAATCGTCAACCTTCGGATCAGTGGACAAGCGCTCTACCAACTGAGCTATACTGTTGCTACTGTCACCCTAAGTGGGTTGCATTTAATGGTACTTGTGAGTCTTTCATGGTTGTGATGCGAGCTAATCTTGATTAGTCCTGTTTAAGACCTAATTCAGTCCTGGTTTAGATCAAGACCAACTTTACTGAGTCACAGGCAGCATTACTTTGTGACAGAAATAAAACGACACTGGGTAATTTGTAACTTATCCTCTTATTTAAGCTGCTGATACAAGTGTATTTCTTTATGATTCAGATAGCAGTTCAAAAGAGGGAATATGTCAAATGGGAAAAAATCCAACAGATCCAACAAAAGACATGTTACAACAAAAAAAAAAAAAAAAAAAAAAAAAAAAAAAAAAAAAAAAAAAAAAAAAAAAAAAAAAAAAAAAAAAAAAAAAAAAAAAAAAAAAAAAAAAAAAAAAAAAAAAAAAAAAAAAAAAAAAAAAAAAAAAAAAAAAAAAAAAAAAAAAAAAAAAAAAAAAAAAAAAAAAAAAAGTTTACCAAACCCAAACGTTCCTTCTGTTATGTAAAATGTATATTGCGAAAGGTCCTGGTTGAGTTTCTGTTTTTTGCATCATATCTGGATGAGGAAGCAGTAAATGTGAGATAACTGTGTGTCCAGCTGATTTACAGCCACCGCAGTGTGCCAACAGTCTATGGAATTATATTTGTTTTACAGGTAGTTCCGGGCCATAGATAAATATGTGTGTTACGAAAGTATGTAAACAAAGTAAAGGGGAGAACTTTTTACAAAAACAGAAAAAAAAATTGAATAAACAAGTAAGAGTAGACTTCTGCCAAGGCACTTACTTGCAATGTGAGTGTGTGCAGAGTGTGCAGACCTTTTAAATATTATAACCTGCATATTTTGTCCAAATTGTAAAATATAACAAAACAAGATCAGTAAATGTTAGCATAATTTATTCATGTCCTACAGTTCATGCAATTGCAAACCAAGTTAAAATCTCTGTGAAATGTTTAATACTTAGGTCAAGTGACAAAGTGCACAACAATGAAAGTTCCAGTTATTGGTTCAGGAAATGCAAATTGCCAGAACAAAGTATCTATAAAGATATCCAACATGTGCAACTGTTGCTCTCACACGGTTTCATTCAAAGGTCAGTTTCGGTTGTGGGTGTGGCATTGCAAATATTGAGACACCATTTACATGTACCTAATTTTGCATAATTTTTGATTCACAAATTCAGTTGTCCAAACTTTTTATTGAATTTATATTGGAAAAAAAACCCACACAAAACAAAACAGATAAACATAAGCAATTATTTGACAGATCTTGAACTCAGAAATGACAAAGCCTTTTGGATGAGAGGCAAAATGAGTCTTCAACAACATTTTGAAACATTAGTAGTCCGAATTTAAAACTAAATATGGTAGTTGGGTTTGTATGAAAAAGCTAAACGTGTGTGTTTGTTGAATACAGTTGTTCCGGGAGCAGAAGAAGTCCATGTGTGGAGTGGCAGTACTGGTTTAGTCAGTTCACAGGAAGGCACTGAGCATTTGTTATCAAAGATTCACAGTAAAACCAACTGTCCACCGCTGCTACATTATGTACTGTGTGGAGTGGTCATCCAGTGGCCAGTGACAGGGGAACAATATATTAACTGGACTGTGAACACCAAATGCAGGAAAATGGTTAAGGCATTTAAACAGGTGTAAATAAATAGTTACTGATAGTGACATTATGTGCAAAAAGCTCACAGTGCATAACATGATTTATTTTTATTTTTATTTTTTAACAATGGCAGTGCAAGCTAACTTAAATATTTTTTATTATTTTGGTTTAAACGTGACTGAAATTAGTCATTAGTGCTACTTATATTATTATATTAATTTTAGAATGAAAGTAAGTCATTTGGTCTAATGTCAAAAGTGCCATAAATTACATTATGCTCTACTGAAAACAAATACAAATTATATCTCAAGTTGTGTAAAGAATCTGCTTAGTCTCAGCAAATGTAAACTGTGAATTACAGTATAAAACTCTCATAAAGTCATTATTTCTGCTGTAAAAATGATATGTGTGATACTTGATCTGATCACAGTGAATCCAGCATTTAAGTGTCCCTTAAAATTTATAGATTTAAACAGTTTTCTTATCCTCATGCTCAGTAGTTACATAACAGTTATGTGAGTTTCTTGCTGGGCTGTGTCTGTCCATTCAGCTGGCAAGGCCCTGGTCCATCGAAGCGCTCTTTGGTGCACTTGATCCGGAGCAGCACGTTGGTCAGGACGTCCTGGTACAGGCTGAGGCACACCCACCCGGGCAGGTACAGCAGTGTCACCAGCCCCATGAAGTGCAGGGGGTAGTGCGAGTAGTCCCAGGAGCATGCCCCGAACTGTCGGAGCAACAGCCCCCAGCTCAGCTCCCAGCTGTAGGCCACACACACATACAGAGGCAGCCTCCTCAAGGTTCCCCAGCCCCGAGTGAAGTGGAGGTGCAGGTAGAGTTTCTCCACCGCAAAACTACAGCTTCCATACATCAGAAACGACCACAGCGACGTGTGCCCACTCAGGCTGTAGTCTGCCTTCTCCACCAGGTTAAACACAGAGGTGAACACAATCTCGTCCACAAAACCATGCATCCCAAAAAACAGGAAGTGGAGGAACCCAGGCAGGCCCCGTAGAGGGCCCCTGCTATTCCCAGGAGATACACATGAGGGCCCATACTGCAGCTGGGACAGGCCTCTGTGAAACACCTGAGAGAAGTACAGAGCCACGAGGTACTGCAGCAGCAGCTGAGACAGCAGTCCAGAAGGGGACATGTGAGGGGACAGGTAGGGGACTTGCTCCTCTGACCTCCACTGTAAGGGCAACAAATAAGACAAAGGGTTAACAAAGGAACTGCAACAGTAGTTCACCAGTGACTGATGTAGGGACAGGTCCATTTGGCCAGACTATTCATCCAAATTCAATTAGAGATAAATAACAAGAAAAAAATGTGTGCTTACCATTGAATTTTTGTGGACAAATTACGCGTAATCGCGTTAACAAAGACATAAGGCAAGAATAGGTTTTGTAGGTCTATACCGTCTTTCTTACCGTAAGAGCATGAATACCCCCGATGAGAACCTGCAGTCCGATGTAGATGGAGGGGTACACCAACATGTGAAAGAGCACAGGCCGCCCTCGGAAGCTCCTTCTCTGTGCATACACTTTCTCCAGAGCCAGATGGCTAAGCGAGTGCGCAATGCCCAGATACACCGAGGAGAAGCCCAGCAGCTTCGGGTCACAGTCTTTGAAGATCCCCTGAAGCGAGGACAACAGAACGTCCAGAGTCACACCGTGCATCCCGTAGAAGTACAACCGCATCCAGCGCGGCAGCTCCCGCAGAGCCTGTGCCGCGGACCCCGGCTCCGAAAGCGGGCGCGTTTGGAGAGGCATCACCGCTTCTCTGGACCGAACACACGCCGTGCTTCTCCGCCGACTGGACCCCATCTCCGTGTCCCGAGCGTCTCACTGTGTTGTCATTGTGTTGTTTAGCAAAGCTGCGGTTTCAGCATCCCCAGCTTCTGCTTCTGCGATGAGGCGTTTAGGGGACCGGGAAAATATCCTTCTTTACCGTGCCACATACTATAGGTTAACGTGTTAAAATCTAGAATCAACTTTCGGATAAATAATGAAACTGTCGGGCAGAACAGTTAGACAGAACATTACTTTTTGAAAGTGAGAAACAAGGTAAGCCTCAGAAGTCTATTCTCTTATGAACGTCTCTACCAGCTCTGCTGAACAAGCTTGGCGTGTTCACATTTCCCAGAGCCCCTGAATGTCTCACATTTCTTTAACTACTGCTGCACCTTGCGGAGAGAGAAGTGAGCAAATTTAAGATTATAATTCCTCCCCCTATTCTTCCTCATCACCATCACCATCATCATCATCACTATTAGGCAAAAATGTGGCAACCGGAACATGCTCTGACATGTTGGTTGCGACATTTTCGGCTTGAGTTTAATGTTTCAAACTGAGACACTAAGAAGATAGCAGAGGCAAAACACTAAAACCGTCTTTGTTTAGTGTCCTCCTTTAAAAGCTTTTAACACTATAATACAAAGGTGCAGCGACAGAGTGCGGTGTTATCCATGTTAAAGGTGGTTTAGGTTACTGTGGCCTATTACAGGCTATGAGGCTCATTAGGCAGTTAACAATTGTTTTCATACATTATTATGTATAGAATAATAGACCATTGCTATTTAACAATCAAAAATAAATAAACTAGTGCTAAAACACATACCACATTACTAGGCTGTTTTGATAGAGATTTTTCATGTGGGTGGAACTGGATGCATGTTTCTACAACCTGTAGCAGTCCCTTAGCATTCATTATGAATCAAATTGGGAACATTCTGACCAGAATTATTATTATTATCTTAGACTGACTGATTTAGAATGCAACATTTCAGCCAACCACTAGATGGAAGCATTGGATCAATTGCTTTTCCATGGGTCGGCCCTTACAAATGTCTTCCATTCAGAAACAAGACAGTAATATCATTTTCCATGGCATGAATTCAGTTATTGAAAAGCCCTCTCTCCTTGTATTCCCGTGTGTTACTCTAGGACTATATAGCCTATGCAGTGGCGCTTTAGAGGTCAAATACATAGTTTACTACTAGATTAGCGTACTTTATTGTCTGATGGTTTATCAGATTTCCAGAAGATGATTTTAATAAATTCAAATGATGCTTTGTTTACGTGGCCTGACATTCTAATGGTCATAATATATTCTCATAAATAAGACTTTTAAATACATTATAGCTTAATGGCCCATCTTTGTCCATTTTATAGGTGTACTATGTCACTTTTCTGAACGGTACGTCACCTGCTGCTTGTCTCCATAGACATGTTATTGTTTTGCCTGGAATGTTCCATAATATCTTAATAATAATAATATTTAATAATCTATCTTGCATTTATTCAGTATATGCATTCTTTCTGTGAATGGGTTCACCTCTCCACAGATCTGACTGCTACATTTGCCTAGTGGGGGTTAACTGCTTGTCTCTATGGCGATAGATAGATACATTTAATCTGGGGGGTTAATCTGGGGGTGACTGAGGACCTGTCCTGGGGCATTCACACTGCCTCAGCTATGGGGATAGCTCATAGACTGTACATATAAATGGACAGAGCTAACCTGCTAGCCACCGTGTACCAAATAGGAAGTGAGCATGGGTGCGCTTCTGGCTCCATCAACTGTCGCCCCTGTCTCTGTAACTGCTGCTGTCAGGATCATCATTTTTGGTCTTAAATGTTTGTATTAACCCGCTCTACGTGATCTTGGTATTTTTATTTTATTATTGTGTCCGTACCTCAAGATATGAACATTAATAAGAGATCAGGCGCCTGCTTCTCCCGCTAGAGTTAGCAATAGGTTTGATTGGTAACGTTGCTAAGTGCCTGCTCCTTGCTAAACCAGCAGTGTGAGTGGGAAGGGGCGTTACCTTAAACAGCGTGGCTCCAAATTGGCTCTTTGGTTGCTATGATGCTCGCAATCGGAATTCCAAATATGGAACTCGGCTCCAAATTTGCCTCTATAACTGCTGGCCTCGATGAGCTTTGTTTTTTCTGGAGCCGAACGGTATGGGTGCCATCACACTCAGTCCCCTACAGTCTGTAGGAAGGCCCAACAGTGCCTCTACTACCTGAGGAAACTGAGGAGTGCCGACATCCCCAGACCAGTGATCTGTGAACTGTGACATCAGCAGTGTTCTGAAATATGGATTATGAGTGTGGTTCTCTGCACTAACGCCGACCAGCAGGAACTCCAGCAGGTGGTGAAAACAGCGGGGAAAGTCTTTGGGATGACTCTGCCAGAGATCAGTAACATCTACACCAATTGCTGTCTGAGGAGAGTTCACAACATTCTGCGTCACCACCCTGCTCATTACTTTTTTCCACCTGCTATCCTCAGATAGAAGGTACAGGTCAATACATGCCAAAACAACCAGACTGACCAACAGCCCCCCCCTCCCCTCTCTGCCCACCTTCCATGAACAATAACCACATCCACCAATACAATAACATTGAAGTGGACTTTGCATTGTTGCATAATGACATTAAAGTCTACATATTTGACTGCGTTTTCCTGTAATGCCCTTCACATGTCACTGATGTCATTATTATGCTAATATTTACACTGGGGTAATTTATGGGGTTACTTGATGGGCTCTTGCACTTTACATCAAAACCATGCAGTGTTTGATGCTCTAAACGGAATTTTGTTGTTGTTATTATGACAATAAAAATCTTGAATCTTGAATCTAATGTCATACTCTGGAACATTCCAGTCAAAGCAGTATCGGCTCCATGGAGACAAGCAGGTGGTGGACCGTCCACCAGCAGAAAAATAAATGCTAATACGTTCCCATCTAATCCATATATGGGCCTTATAGCATTTTGTAATAGCTGTTAGATAATAGTGTATGGCAGACTGATGTGATTCTATTGCCTGATGTCAGTGGAAATGAATGTACATCTGCAGCAGTGCACTTCCAAACACCAGCCCTCAAATGTAATTTCAGAAGCCATTTCCTCCAATTGAGCTATAGAATGGACTGCTGGCCTCATGCTTTCAAAATGTCCCATATCGTAAGGTTGACTAGGGTGACGCATTTTGTGTCTGGTCAATGTTTGTATCAGATGACCATGTTTTCTTGTCTAATAATAGCTACTCCAAATTTGATGATTACAGACAGACAAAACAGAAAATGATAATATCTTGTGTTTCTGTGGATAGTTCCCTCCAGACATTAGATAAGGGATTGTTCCCAAAAAGCAGAGCAGCAGTGTTCCCGGGAGCACTTCCTGTCTCGTTAGGAATTCTCCTCCTCTCTCAGAATGCTCCAGGGGGACAGAGGGTCACACAGCAACACGTGCCCACCTCACCCCCCTGCACTTAGCCACAGTCTGTGCGGCTCTGGATAGGAGATGAAATAAAATAGCAAAAAAGGTGTGTCCCTGGGCTTGACAGTGAACCCATTATGCCTGCTCTGATATGAGGCTTTAATAACTGGTTTGCTGTAACATCTCCAATATAAAACAAATTAATTTTACAGTTGAAATTTGAATTTTTTTTTTTTTTTCAAACTTCATAAACCTATCTGTGTCCCCAGGTTCGAGGTAAAGGTATTGGATATGATGGCCAAGTCATTGATGTCAACAGCATTTGGAAATAAACCTGGCCTCTACCAAAATCCCAGCACCTGCATTAATCATTAACTAGTGCTAGTGCAGCCTCTGCAGCTCAGTGAGTGAATACTGGAGGTTCTGAGCTTTCACATGAGGCATGGTCTGTTTATATACCAAAAATGTTTTGATTGTTTTGCTTTTTAGCAGACTGGTGCTGTCCAAAAATAGAGGTTCTCCGATAGATAGGCTGATAAGGCAAAAATAATGTGATTGGTGACTGGTAAAATGGGCTGATCAGACATACCAATCACCTACATAGGTAACTGACGGCCCAGACGCACATTATTGGTTTAAATTGTCTGCAAAATTCCACTGATTGTATAACTAGGTAGTTAGGTTTTGGTCAAACGCCATATTATCAAAAGCCTATATTATTTTTTCAAATAATAAAAAGGTTTGCTTCACTATATCATGTGATCAGTATCGTGTGTGATCGGTATAGACCAATCAAAAAAATTCTGATGATTGGTATCGGTGATTGGCCTCAAAAATCCTGATTGGAGTGCCTCTGTTCGAAAGTGTTTCAGTTGTCTTAAGTGAATCATAGCAGCTCATTTGAGGGTCCAAAGCAGCCTAGTTTATGTTCCAAAGTGGTCTGGCTCTTGGATCGCTTTAGCTATGGAGTGCCTACAATGCACAGCAAGATGACTGAATGCAGTGAAGGCAAAGGCAAACCAGGTTTAGTTTGTTCCTTTTTTTAAACCAGTAAGAGCACAGGCTAGATACCTTTAATACAAAATGCAAAGTTATTGTTCATTTAAAAATCCCTTTTCCAAAATTTTTCACTAGGAGTTCTGAAGACACTACCCTTCGTTGAACATATTTTATGCAAACAGTATGAAATTATTTGCTGAAAACAGAAAAGAAAACACTACAGTATTAAAATGATATGATGATTTATGTAAAACACATGAAAAAAAAAAAGCTGGGCCCTGGTATTAGTCAGAGGTGGAGCGCTCCCTCCTCTCCCTCTCTCTCTCCTCTGAGCTCAAAGTCCCAGTGGATCTTCTACTATAATTAAGCATGCTTCCCTTCCTCCCTCTCACTCTTTATCCTTCACTCACATATCCTGTCATCTCATGTTTCATCTCTCTCTCTATCTCTCTCTGCTTTTCACACATAACCTCTATGACCTCCCTCTTAACCTTGTCATCTTCAATAACCTTTGCAGCAGCACCTCTCAGCATCCATGTAACTACTGCTGCACTTAGAGCCCTCACCACACATACCACCCATACAGGCCATGCAAGTCTGTTACATCACTGGAATATAAAGGGACATGGCCTCCATCACCCTGATCTTGTGATTGTTATATTATTATTATTATTTTACAATCAAATTTACCTGACCTCAGGGCTATAGGAATGTGTGCACTGACAACATAATAGGGTGCTTATACCAGACAAAGCAGCTTAATTAAAATCAATATGTTTTGATTGTGTTACATTTGTGAGATAGAGACATACCCTGTTATGATCAACAAGTTAAAGGTCCTATATTACACCAAATGGATCCTTGTGAGCTTTTAGCTATGTTATAATGCTGCTTCCTCCTCAAAAAATACATACAAAGTTGTGTTTTGTTTCATTCACACAAGTTTCAGTAATCCTTAATTATTAGTCTGTCTACATCTCCAAAGCTCAAAAAGCTCTGTTCCACCTTGTGATGTCATGTAGTGGTAGTTTTCAAGTTAACAACTATCTTTTACCTTTAGTTTAATAAAGAGAGGAATTTCCAGGGCTGAAATCATCCAAATCATACTAGTGAAGGTGTATGGAATTTAAAAACACAGTGGAGCACTTCCTGTGTTACCTCATGACATCACAAGGTGGAACAGAGTGTTTTCCGTTTGGGAGAAGAACTCAGCCTAAATATGCAGCGTTAAACACACAAACCCGGAACTCAAACTAACAACGTGTTAAAAATAAACCCCTCAGCCTTTTCAGCAGGTCTCAGACAATAATAAAAAATACTTTTACTTTTCAGTCCAGTTCAAAAATGTAGAGTAGAAAGTACAGATACCTGCTCTCAAATGTAGTGAAATAAAAGTAAATTTATACTTTACTACTTTCGCTTTGTTACATTCCACCACTGCTGATATGACAACTATATACTCACGCTAATAATGATTTGCTTGATTAAAGATTGTAGAATTTCAACGTCAGGAAGCATTTATCACTAAAATATAAGGGCTCTATATCTTCCTCGCTTTCAAATGCTTGTTGGAGCTCATTCACTTGAAAAGAAGCTCTTAAACTTAAGCACATCAATACAAGTCCCATTTCTATCACACTACACAAATCAATAATGCCATGCTTCATAAAACTGTCAGAAGCACCAGAGCTCTAAGAAGATAACTGCTTTATCTTTCCTCCTTACCTCACCTCCGGCTCTGCGGCTGTAACGTCCTCCCATCTGGATCCTTCACACTAGTGTAATCTCCTCTAAAGTTTAGCACTTTCTTTTATCTCGAGGCCCCGTCTTTAGTTCACCCTTTGACCTTCACCCAGTCCAATTATTTCACTTCAATGTGCTCTTTTCTTTTTGTGAAAAGTTGACATGGTTCTTTTTCCCATTTGAACTGCAGGAGTGGGCGATTGGTGAGCCATGTGAGGGTCTAACGTTCTGTTTTTGGATGAATTGGAAGTAAACATAACATTGTTTTCGTGACTTTTCAGATTTCAAATGTAATATCCTTAATTCACAATTGTTTAAATGTTCAACTAATGTATGATTTTAACAATAAACTTAATTCCTTTAGGGCGTATTCACACCTATGGACTTTAGTCCCATTAAAACGGACTAGAGTTTGGTTCCTCTGAAAGTCCAGACTTTATTTCAGGTGTGAATAAAGACAAGCGAACTCTGATCCAGACCAAACAAGCAGACGGTGATCTGTTATTCACTTTTCTTATAACCCAATGAAGGCAGTATTTGCCTGATTTGCCCCGGCCCAAATCAGTTCTGTACAATGGGTGCGCTGATTGTCATACACGTGCATTTGTTAACTTTTTATAGCCCACTTGCCAAATGTGCAGTGTTGGTATGATCTGAACCAACAGAAAAAAATAAATAAATATGCACATACGATCTGGATCAAACAAGCAGACTTTAGCACTTGATGTGATGTGACTACATCCTTAGAGAAAGTTGTCAATCCACCAATCACCCACATTCTAATATTGGTTTTGGTGAAATTATTATGATTTTCTTGTCAAATCATGTTTATTTTACTAATGAAATGTCTAAGCTGCACAAACAAATAAGTACAGTTAAACTATTGGAGTAAGTGGGTGTCGCAGCAGCTGCAGTGCCTTCTGGGACACATTAAGATCTGCATGAGCTCAAACTGAGTTATTGCTCTATTAAATTGTCTTTTAGCAAATATGGTTCAATTAGCATAAAAACACTGGATCAATTGACAAAATACCTGATTTTAATAGTTTATAGCTAGGCCTGTCACAATAACACATTGTGAAGCACGATATATTGCTACAGAGAAATATAACAATAAATGATGATATTGAAACTACTTTTACTTTTTAAAGTAAACCGTATCATTAAAAGGCCTGAACTGCAACAAATTAATAGCTGAGTGAAGCAATTATTAGCCACAGAAGTAACATATTCAACCCTTAACAGCTCAAATCTTATTGTATCACAACAAAATTAGCAACATTGTCCCCATTACTGCAAAGAAAATGTGCACATGATAAATACTGAGTCCAAAAATATATTTTTAGTCGATATAGTAATTATATAGTAATTATCGTGACAAGCTTATTTATAGCTGTATAGTTATAAAGGTGACCATGGTAGGCAACTAACCATATTGAGAAAAACAACAACAAAAAAACAGTACATATCTGCTCCAAAAAGTGTATACTATGTATACATTGTATTTTTGGGCAAGACACTTCACCCAATTTGCCTATATATGAATGTGATGGGTGAGGTAGGATGATGCAGATTGGTTACCCTTTTTTGTCAGAGTACCCTAGGGCAGCTGTGGCTTCATAAGTATTCTTTGAGTGTGGAGAAAATAAATAATGCAATACTACCATGGAGGACTGAGTGAAGTTGTTTGAAAGTTCATACTTATTTGTTCCTATACTGTCCCATCTGCTATAACCTCCTCACCTCTGGCATCATAAAGACCTCCATCTTTTTTATGGCAACGACGAGTGTTTATGTTTCTCACCTTGACAGAAAAAAATAACTGGATCTGAACAGGAACAGACAGAGAGATAAAGGCACATATTTACATAGTGCTTTTGTAGATCCTGTTGCCGTGCAGAGTTGGGAATACGAATGTTTGTCATGCTCTGATTGGCTCAAAGAGCCACTGGCTCCAATATGGGACTTAGACAGGGATACGGAGTAACATGGGTCAGTGAGTGTGATATATGACAGCAGATAGATATATAAAGAAGATAGATGGATATTTCTTGTAGGTGTTTTTTGTGAGGTCCATACCAGTTTAGGTGTCGTTCACTCACTAAAATTATATTGTCTTGTAGAATTTTTCCTAATTTCACAAAATAGTAGGGCTTCAATCAACTAAAGAAATTCTTAGTCAATTAAAGACATTTCCTGTACATTGATTATTCAACAAAATATGGCATGGAACTATCTTAAGCTCTCCAAAGTATCTAAAATCATTTCAATTCAATTAATTTTTATAAAGTCCAAAATCACAACAGAAGTTGCCTCTTAGGACTTAACAAGATCATTGATTTAACCAGCAGAAATTTAGAAAATCAACAATGAAACAGACATCGGTCAATAACAGACAAGCACATTAATCACAGAAAACAAGCAAATGGATAGCTCTTTGATCTAACAGTATATTTTACCCAAAGTTAAGAAAAGTAATACTGAATTGTATATTTCATTTTTAAAAAAAGGCAGAATAATTTCAAAATTAATTCCCAAATCTTCATCTAACTCATCCCATGCCTTCTTTCTGGTGGGATCCAAATAGATCATTTATAATCCCAATAACGTCAATTTAGGAACAGATGCCTGGTAAATCCAAAATGATATCTCTCTCTCTCTGTATTTTTTATAGAGGTTGATATCAGTCTGGTCCCCACATCCTGCATTGCCTCTCAAGCCCGGTCAAATGTGATCGTGCAATCGGATCTGCTTTGTCAGTGACACATGTGAAACAAAGGAGCTCATTGGTCAATTTACAAATAAAATCAAATTTATCTAACCTTAGATTAACATAGTTTAGTGCTTTGCCCATTGATTCTGCAGAAAGCCGTGATGTTTTTCAGCCCCCAGTGATATTTGTTTCCTTTATTTTTTCCGATACAGACAGACCATGTGTGTCCCGCATTGCCTTAACCACTTGTCAATCATGCACATTTGAAAACGGGAAAATTCACCGGTGACCAGACCCGCATCTTCGTGAAGTATTGAAGAAGTGTGTATTCTGGATCCCAGGCAATAGAAAGTGCCTTGTCTGGGAATTTTTGTGTAACTGATAAACTACCCCTTCACCGCACTGTTACTGTATATTGACTACAGGGATTTTTTTCAGATTTGCCCACATATTAAAGAAGTCAATAATTTCACACATTTTTTTTTATCTTGGCTTCTAGAATTTCTTCTTATCTCAAAACTATTCTTGGCTGTGTGTCTTTGAACATGTCGCTTGTTGTGCAAATACAACACTGGATTGAACTGTCACTAAAAAAAAAAAAGCCTGACGAAGCCCTACCGAGGAGGATGGATGCCTCTGTCTCTTTGTTAATGAAAATATCCAAGGAAAAAACAAAACCTAAGTCTTAATGAGGTCCCCTGGCAGAAGCCCACACAGGTGAGTGATGACAATATATCAGCAAGGGACTATTTCTTTCTTCACTATAGGGAAGGGTTGACAAGTTAGCAAGAGTTGAAAAGGTCAGGCTATGTTCAGTGTCTCAATATGCAGAATAAAACACAAACTTCACATTTGCACATGTCATACAGTATTTAAAGGTACTATATCACACAAAATGGACTCTTGTGAGATTTTAGCCATGTTGCAATGTTGTTACCTCATCGAAAACATACATGGAATTGTGTTTTGTTTCCTTCGCACATGTTTGAGTAACCCTTTATTATTAGTCTATCTACATCTCCAAAATGCTCTGTTCCACCTCGTGATCTCACGTGGTGTATTTTAGTTAGCAGCTAAGTTAGCAGAGGTTAATAGCTACCTTTTAGCTTTAGATCAGTAGAGATGGACAATTCCAAGGGTGAAATCATCCAGATGATTCGAGTGAAGATGTATGGAGTTTAAAAACACAATGAAGCACTTCCTAACTTGACATCACAAGATGGAACAGAGTGTTTTCCATTTGAGAGAAGAACTCAGCCTAAATATGCAGGATTTGTGTGTTAAACATGTGTGAATGAAACAAAACACAACTCTGGGTATGTTATAATATAGATCAGAAAATAGCGTAATATGGGGCCTTTAGGTATTAGGAAACAGATACAGGTGTAATGAAGAGTTTAGTGCATAAACTTTCCTGCATAAACCCTGGCAGGTAGAGATGGAGAGAGATAAACTGACAGAAATACTCCTCCCCGAGCCCCATACCGGAGGAGAGGGAGCGGCTGAGGAAGCTGGTAGTCCTGCTGCTGTTGTGGAGACTGGGCAGAAGAGGGTTTCATCTAAATGAACTGAAACGTCACAATGAAAGCGGGTTGGTGGTATATTTATTATAAAGAAACTGATAATGCCATGAAAGAATTAACATAAAAAATGTGCTTTTCTTGAATTTAATCACCGTATGGTAAATAGCTTCCCATTATCAGCCTCCACCCTGCCTTTAATTAAACACGGAAAATATTTCTGTGTAATCCTTCAGTTGCTGAAATAGGGTCCATCGCAAAAGAAGGTTGAATTCTGTCAACTGGATAACGTTTTTAGAGTGAGTATGTTTCACCACTCATCAAGTCCATTTCACTGGGCATAACAAATACTGTAAATGACAGCCTATTCCTTAGTGAATGTAACTAAAGTGTGTGCGTTTCAGTGCATCTCCTCTCTTTGGTTCAGACCATAGACTGTATAAAGAAGTGGACTAAGGGAGTGTGACGTCACCCATAGCGTTCGGCTCCAGTCAAATGAAGCTCATCAAGGCTAGCAGTTATAGACTAATTTCTAGCCAAGTTCCATATTTGGAATTCTGACCGCGGGTGTCATAACAACCAAGGAGCCAGTCCGCAGCGAGGCTACTGAAGGTAACGCCCCTTCCCACCCGCACTGCTGGTTTAGAAGGTAGCGGGTGCTTAGTAACACTGTCAATCAAACCTGTTGCTAATGTTAGCAGGAGCGACCTAAGGGAAAGAAGGCGTCTGATTTGTCTCTTATTAATGTTCATATCTTGATTTACAGACACAATAGCGAAACCGCACTGCTGTTTAGAAGGTAGCGGGTGCTTAGTAACACTGTCAATCAAACCTGTTGCTAATGTTAGCAGGAGCGACCTAAGGGAAAGAAGGCGTCTGATTTGTCTCTTATTAATGTTCATATCTTGATTTACAGACACAATAGCGAAATAAAAATACCAGGATCATGGGAGCAAAATTATGAGCATGACAGCAGCACGTACAGAGAGAGACAACAGTTTTTCAGTGTAAAGTGAACTGGAGCCAGAGTCAATGGAGCTGGAAGCGCGCCCATTCTCACTTCCTATTTGGAAGCTGTTCAGACAGATATTAAGGTATATTAGTCAGAAGTGAAGAAGCTACTTGGATAAAATTAAATATATTCATTTTAAAACTTCAGTTCAATCTTCTTTTGCTCTGCATATTCACATTTTTGGAAGTAATTTGATATAATTTATGCAAATTTTACTCCCAGAAAAACAGGTGGGTGAGCAGAGTTAAACTACTTACCTTTATTCTCTTTTTGTTTCCTTCTACAGACTATTTTACGCCACATAAATATCATAGTTGACTAAAATTCAACAAGCCCAGTGTCAGGTTGTTACATGTCTTTAGTCTCTGTCATAAGAATTTCAACAAATCCCTTATGAACCAGTATTTTAAAAAAACATGTTCAAAATACACTTCATCCATACAAATTATATGCAGATTCCCCTAGCGTAGCATCTGCATCTTTTTAAACATTCAGCAGCACTGCAGGGAGCAAACGAGGAGGTGGCTGATTAATACAAAGCCATACGGCATTTACAAGGAGCAAAAGCAGGGGCAAAGGACAAACTAGAAAGCAGAAATAATAGCTTTGAGAGTGAGGCTTGGAAGATTGTATAGAATGAAGAGTAATAGAAAGTGTTGGGGATGTGGGAAGGTGAGGGTTGAAGACAATATATGTTTTGTATTGTATTTCCTGAGATAAATGTGTGAAAACTGAATCCGTGACAGAAACGTTTTAGTTTTGTAAGACAACAACAATCGTATTTAATCAGATCTATAATACAATGTGACGCCACAGTCTTCTGCAGGTAACAACGGGACCCATAACTCCATCTGATATTGAGCTCTGCAAGATATTAGAGCAAAGAGGCAAAAATAGCTGAGTCATTTCCTTGGTCTAATTTTTGAAAGTTATGAAGCCTGCTGAAGACAAATGCCTACAATTTTGAAATGGAAAATTACCAAAGCACAGATATGAATAGTAAACAGCACACTTTTAGGGGCAGACAAGTGTGATGTTGGCCAAACCACTTGACCATTATGTAAAAAGGATTAAAAAAAATCTTAGAATAATATAGTTTTGTTTTTGTTTATATTTTTCTTCAAACCTATAAACCTCAAAAAACAGAACACATCTCAGTCTTGAAACTGTTGACTTGACATGAAAATGCCAACTCCCCCACTGCAGAAGTTGCATTGGTGTTGTGTACATTTTTGATCAAAACAGGCGAAGCTAAGCAGACGTGACACTTGTGAAAGCAACACATAGTTCATCAATAAGTGATTAAAGAGTCTGAATGTTGAAAATAATACAGAGGTTACTCGTGGTGTCATTAAAGTTTCATGCAGCTCCATTACAAAGCCTTTTAGACTGTGGGCTCAGAGAATCAGGGAGAAAGCTTCAGGCTGAGCTTCAGGAATACAGGCTGGATATAGTCTTATCTATATGACGCTTAACGCAGTTTAAGACTGGACTGAAAATGCACCTCTTCTCCCTGGCATTTAATACTAGCTAGACAGGATATCTTGATGTTTTTATTGTTCTTGTTCTGCTTTTGCCTATGTATTGTATTATCTGTACTGTATATTTGTTTTTGTTGGCTTTTTATGTGAAATACTTTGTGCAGCTGAAGTTGTTTTTAAATGTGCTTTATAAATACAATTGAACTGAACTGGATATGAAGGTCACTGTTACAGGTACTAGGAATTAGAGAAGAAAACTACCCTCTGTAATGCCATTATATTTTATTGTTAAATTCTTTGTGAATGTGACAAAGCACATCAGTCTTTATATGGACTCTGCATGTTCTCAGGTGCAGAATGTCCCCACACATGTGTATAGTGTAAGGTTGGTGTAAGGTAACAGAAATGTGTGCAAGACCTGCAGTGGTTACACATGCGACTAACTACTGCCCAAAGTGGAACTGGGACACCTGCAAATTGACTGAATTGTACAAGGTGCAGTGGGGCAACCTGTCAGAGGCAGCGCGTACCTGGGGACCTCTCTCCAGATCTAGGTAACACACTGCTAATCCAAGAAAATGAATGGGGAAAGTCAAAATCGGACATCCCTTCAGTGGTGGAAGGTGATGAATTACAAGAAGTAAAGGACTGTACTTAAGTAGAATTTGTAGGTGTGTGTACTTTACTTTACTTAAATTTTAGAGTGGATACTTTTGCTTTTACTTCACAATATTTGAGAGCAGGTATTTGCACTTTATACTCCACTACATTTTTGAACTGGACTGAAAAGTAAAAAGTACTTTTTATATGATTTGAGGGGTTATTTTTACCATGTTAGTGGTAACAAGTTTTCGAGTTCAAGCTTCATCTTTGAGCAAACAAAAATAAATACACAAAAATGAAGACGTTGATTCGTATTGCTGTTGACCAAAATATGTATAATTTTTTAATCAATAACACTACATTTGACACTTAAACAAATTAACACTTGTGTGAAATACTTTTACTTTTTACTCTGAAAATACATTTTTAAACAAGTACTTTTATACTTTTACTTACATAGACTTTTTCATGTGATACTTTTACTTTTACTTGAGTAACTTTTACCTCTGTATCTGTACTTTTACTTAAGTAACAAAATTGACTACTTCATCCACCACTACTTCTTAGAGTAATGGGGGTTTGGATAGATAGATTATAGATACACTGCCCGTCTTTTACTTCCGGTTTTGGCACTACACAGGTGAGTGGATTGAATGAGCAGGTGTTTGGACAAAGGACTGGAGGCTGGAGAGGCGCATCTTAAATCTAATTAAAACAAAAAGCACAAAACAAGCACAAGCACAATGGAATCTACATGGTAACATTATTAAAATCGACAGCTACGACATCATACTTTCTCAACTTCATCTATTATTTGATTATAGTTTAAATCAAGAGTCAGTATGTTCGTTTACACCATATTTCAAATGACACATAATTCATCATAAAAAGAAAAGAGAAAAAAAACAACATATATAAAGACATCAAACCCACACTGGCTGCAAACTGAAGTTGGTCTCTGCCTCGTCCGATTTGGATCAAAATTTCACTTGATCTTAAAAGCTTTGGAGTTTTCCACTTCACTACAACATGAGTTCCGTTGTGTATCGTACATTGTAGACTATTGGAGCTGACAGTCCTCTCACAAACAACACAAATCCCATTATTGAGGCTGGAGTCCAGATGGTGCGTGTCCCTTTGGCCTTGTATTTGTTTTCTGTTCTTGCCGCAGTCACACTGAACCTCGCGGCAATTAGCTTCACTTTCCCACGTCACCTTTACAAATGTGGTTCAGTGATGAATGGGGTTGGGAGATGTATGCCGACCTCCCTTATATTTACCTCTCTGTACGGGGAGAGAGGAGGGGAGCCCGGTCGATGGACACCTGGGCTAATATTGATGCAGGCCGGGTCCAATCAAGGTCATCGTGAAGCGTTTGAATCCCAGCAGATGATCACTCAGCGGCAGCAGAGGTGCAGACATCACTCCTGGGAGCGAGAGAGACAGAGAAGAACTGAAAGAGAGAGAGAACAGAGAATGAGAGATAGAAAAGAGCAGAAAGAGAGAGAGAGACAGGGATGGAGGAGGAGGGAGGATTTACAGATGTCATATACTGTAAGTAGTAACTGTCTTGACTTGGTATGGTATGGCATCTTTTTCTCAGTGCCCAATAATAAGGTACTTAGAACTGATCATATCTATGCTATTTTAGCCCATAGTTCTCAACACAACACAGTTTTCTTCTGGAATGTTTGTACCGCATAACGAGTGATTATCCAAATGATAATGTACTTTAGTTGAATCTTACACAAAAATGGAGGTTAATTCTCACCTCAGCCATGGATATCTTAGTGTTTTATTGTTCTTTCCTATGTTTTGTATTATCTGTGTAGTTTTTAAATGTGCTATATAAATAAACTATGTGTATGGTTTTTTGTTGACCTTTATGTGAAGCACTTTGGTCAGCTGAAATTGTTTTCAATGTGCTATATAAATAAACTTGAAATTAACTGAAATGAATGCGTAATAACACTATAGAACAATCT
This sequence comes from Periophthalmodon schlosseri, assembly GCA_000787095.1. Classification (NCBI taxonomy): domain Eukaryota; kingdom Metazoa; phylum Chordata; class Actinopteri; order Gobiiformes; family Gobiidae; genus Periophthalmodon; species Periophthalmodon schlosseri. Next base: position 22,981 of record JACM01077813.1, read on the forward strand.
GACCTCCATACTCTTGGAAGTATAGGGTAAACCTGAGCACACGGAAGAAGCCAACACGCAAATCAAACTCAGGACCATCTTATACAAAAATGTCCATTTCTTTTTAACGTGAACAACTTGCTACCTCTGTGCCTCATTTGGGTCAACACAAAAAGCTCTATGTAATATGAGCAAACATGATAAAACCCAAGTTTCCGCATCGGTGTCTCATTGGTCAATTTTTGTACAGTGAGAAGAGATGCAAGTGTCTAGACCACCATTTGATCCAAGGGTATATTTTTCATTTAATAAACAACATTTCTAGCATAAAAACCTACCTATTGAGGCCAGGGGATGTCGGACTGGGGGGTAAAGGGTACAGTTTACCCGGGGCCCAGTGCAGGGAGGGGCTCTCACAAAGTCTGTAATGAGCTTCATTAGAAAACATGTAATTTGCTGCTACACCCCCTACTGCATGAACATTATTGGTGCCATCACGTTAGTTACAGACTCATGTTGTGCATGTACCTCATATAGGCTGAGGTTAAAAGTGTTAAGGTCACAAAGACCTCATTAGTAGGCAGAGCATGAGAGCGACATACATGCGGTCAGAGCCTATGTCCATGACTAATGCTGGGTCAAACATACACTCACACGACACATATACAGTGTATCTATAACCCAAGCTCCTAGAAAAATGGGTTATCTACGCATGCTTAGGGCAGCCTGCTATAGGTATCCCTGACCCGCATTAAGTTACATTGTATTCCTTGGGGGAGGTACATGATCCTTTTAGTCACTGGAAAATGAGGACTGGGAGGTGGGAGAAGTGGAGGAGGAGGGGAGATGGATGGGTGAGAGCAGGATGGCAGCAGGAGACAAGGAAGAAGGAAATGAGCTAGGAGGAGTGTCGGAGTATTTGGATACAGCAAATCCCAGAGAGGATGATTCATGTGGAGTCGGAAAGCCAAAAAGTGTAATCCGTGTCAAGCTGTCAACGAAAAGTGAATGAAAAGTTGAAATTGTCATAGGGAAATTCAAATCACCCCATGATGCAACTTAGGCACCTGACCTGATCTGACCTACTTTTGCCATCTGTCTTTGCAATAGAGCATCTATACATAAAAACGTGAATAAAAACTACTAAAGGATTTATGCCTACTGTTGGTTAATAATGATTTTCCTAATAATTGTACAATTTGCACAAAAATAACAAGGAGCACTCAACAATCGGCTCTGTAGGGTGCCATCACTACAACTTGTGTTATCTATGAGACAGACTGTAGAAAGTAAAGAAACATACCAAACACACACAAGTGCCTGTCTTTGAGGAATATAAAAGGATTATGATTGTGGAAAATCAAATTAACCTTTTGTTCAACTTGATTAGCTTTATGTGATATTTTTGTAGAGACTTCAGTCTAGACTCTAGAGGTTTGTTGATCTAGTCAAAGAAGGCAGATTGAAAACTGGCAAGATGGTCCTGTTATTGGGTGGGGCCTTTCAGTTTGCACGTTCTCCTTAGATTTTGGTAGCTTTCCTCTAGCTAGGTAGTCCTTATCATGATAGTCCAATGAGGTTCATCTGGTCTTTTGATCATTTATTTTAATAGATTCTTTTTTTAGACCAAGGTTTAGTTAGTTTTCATACCTGGCAGTTTCGACTGCTCAGTAGCGGCCTTCCTCAGAGTGAGAGTCATGTGATGTTGCTATGATGTGTCTGGACACACCGTGGTCTAAAAAGTCTATTAAAATAAGTCCTTATCATGCATCTATAGCTCACGATTTGGAGATAGGTCCGTGCATGCTGCACTGTGGTCGCCTGAAACTACTGACAGGTTGTGGCGTTGAAGTCAAATGCAATGGACAATTTGATGAAAAATTTGGCCAAAGTATTCTACCCTTTGACCGGTAAAACATCCTCGAAATGGCGCCTTTACCCAGGGCGCTGAAACTCATGAATATGTTGATAATAAAGTTGACTGTAACCTTGACAGGGACATTAACCAGTACTGAGTTATACTGCGGTATTAAAATGCCACTGTATCAATGCTGTGAGGAGGCATCTGTGGAAAAAGCAATGCTTCTCATGGCCTTGAGTTTATGAAAATTTTTGATCATCACATATACAGTTATCATGCCACAGTAAATGCAAATAGCCAGGACAACTATATGTATCCCAGTCAACCTAACCACTGTAGGCTACTTGTTCAGATCTGTTTCCCTAAAAGTCCACATAACCAAAGGGCAATATATCCTACACTTTGTCACTTAAGAAGTACTTTGCATTATAAAAATACACAAAGTATATCATCATACCATGTTTTTTTGGTCACGGTGTAACTCTTATTGATTTTTTCTCCACCAAGCTTCTCCCTCACAGCACTGGTATCCACCTTTGAACTCTGAAATTCACCTCTGCTCTGTCCAATGCTCACGGTGTGGTTTTGATCTTGTTTTTTTGTTTTCTGTCCCTGTTTTTCCACTGTTCCTCTCCTACACATCACCTCCACCCACCGCAGCCTGCTGTCTCCCTCACACCACATTCCCTTATAGCAGCTGAGGCTCTTTTCCAGTGAAATACCAGGGGACTGTTATGGTTTATGCCAACAGTTAGATTCAAGAAGCGTTTCAAATTGAGAAGTGTGAAGAATATCTGCATGCATTTAAATGATACCAGGCTGTACTTGTGTGTTTGAGCACATGCACAAGCGTGGGCTGAGTGCTGTACTGTACGCAAGCCAGTAATAATATCAAATACTGTATAACTGTGTTCACACTCATTCTGGTTTAGGCCTGATGTAGACCTGGTGGGTTTCTGATCAAGACTGTTCTGATCTAGTAGTCATGGTCTAGCCAAGGTTTACTCCTAGTTTAGTCCCCATGATCCAGCCATCCATTTTCTTCCAATTTATCTGGGGCCAGGTTGCAAAGACAGCAGTCTGACCAGGGAGGCCCAGACTTTTCTTTACACACACACTTCCTCCAGCTCTTCTGAGAAGATCCCGAGGCGTTCCCAGGCGAGTTGGGAGACATAGCCATCTAGAGTGTCCTGGGTCTTCCCTGGGGCCTCCTCCTGGTGGGACATGCCCGGAACACCTCTCCAGGGAGGTGTCCAGGAAGCATCCGGAACAGATGCCCAAGCCACCTCAGCTGGCTCCTCTCAGTGTCCTCTCGATGTGGAAGAGTAGTGGTTCACCCTGACTAACCCTATCTCCAACTCCCCATGATGTAAATTTTTATCATATAATTAAGAATGATTTTTTAATAATGAGAATTGTAATTCAAAGTAAATGTAAGTATTCATGTTTGTCTTGTAAAAAAGCTATCCTAACAATGTAGTTTGTGTAGGTAAATGTTTTTTGTTTTTTTTTTTTTTCTTTTAATATTTTCTACAGATATTTAGCCTATTTTTAATGATTTTTGTGCAAGAGTGAGTCAATAAAATAAAATATAAAAATATAACTGAAAAACTAAATGAAAACTCTTGTATATTGGATGGAATCAGACGGTCAAAATTACATGTACTTTATAATATTTCCAAAGAAAAAGGCATGCAATTTTAAAATGAATACTAACTTTTAATTTAAATGTCAGTCAAAAGCTCTTACATATAGAGTTGCAGGGAGAATAGTAGTTAGTAGTCTATGAAAGTATTGTTACATCTGTGTAATCCCTCAGTCG
>KN473068.1:5056-15397 GCA_000787095.1 Periophthalmodon schlosseri
AGAACACAGAGGAATGTGTCTGTTCTGGAAGCATGAATAAGCAATCAGCGTGTTTATCTTGGTGGTAGTCTCAGTTAGAATTAGAGGAGGGTGATATGAAAACAAAAACTGAATCATGAGTTTGTTAAATCCTAATCAGTTATTTTCTGTTAAATCTTATGCTCTAAGTAGGGCTACATAATATATAGCAAACATATTGATATATACACAATATTGGCTAACACAATAATCAATATCACAAGAAAATACATCTCCATCTGACAAAAATGTAGTGTTTTTTTTACAAATAAAATGTAAAAAACTATTGATTTTAGTCATATTTTTTCTTCTTCAGTCTTAATGTAGTCTATTAATTTAACATATTGTGTCAAAAAAGTATATTGAAATATTGCAATAATATCATTATTACATAAGAAAACAATTTTTTTCATGTTATGATGTTATGAAGTTATGTTATAATGCTATTGTCAAAGCATGTGGTTTTGGCTGGCTTGGCAAATTTCTTTTCAGGCATATCCTCCACATATTCTTTATAATGATGCAGTTGTAGTCGTCCTATAGATACCAGCCTCATGTTAAAGGGGAAGGGCCCCATGCCTCCGCTTTAACACCTCCATGATCCATTTCTCTGCTCGCAACCACATTCTTCCTGCCATGCTCATAAATCATCAGTTCATCTCATCTGAGGATCATTAGTTTAAAGTAGCTGAAGTCCACAGTCTTATCACACATTTCATTTGAATTCATTTTCCATGTCATTTTTGGTTATTCTGGCACTTTATTAGTCACTCAAGCCTGGGAATAATTGGACATGCTTGGACACTCTTAACAATGTAACAATACTGGCAACATCATATTAAAGGATAATAATGAGTATTTCTAAAAACACATTTTTGGTTACACTATAATCTTGTATCTTAATAAATCTTAATCTTAATTAATAAATATAGGAATAATGTATAGCATTTTTAGTGTTTTTAAATAGTTACAGCTGTACGTTGTAGCCACAGCTGCCCTGGGGTAGACTGACACAAGTGAGGCTGCCAATCTGCAACAGCCCCCCCTCCAACCTCCAATCACTCACTCACACAACACATTCATACTAGACAAGGTGGGTGAAGTGTCTTGCTTAAGGACACAACAACAGTTTAGTTGTCACCTGACTGTGCGGTCTGACATCCAAGTACCAACCAGGACCAACCCTGCTTAGCTTCTGAGGTCAGACGAGCTCAGGCATTGATAAGGTGGAATGGAGAAATCCTTGGAGAAAGAATTAGTTGATGTAATGTAACTGAGGTACTGGCAGTGCTGATTTTTAAAAATGACAGTATTTCAGTGTGATAGCACATGAGTTTGATTTGTGAGCCATGCATTGGGCATTGTACATAGCCTTACATCTTGTGTTAAAGTGGCAGTAGTTACTGGACTCTTCAAACAGAGCGCTGTAAGTGGCCTTGAGTGCTGTGGCTTTCGTGCACATATCGAGCAGTGAGTGGACCTGGTACAATGCCAGAGCTTCTATCTGATCAAATATCAAGAGTTTATTGGATTGCGTGTTTCCATTTTCAGAATGTGACGTCGTTCGTCTGTTAAGGAATAATACACTTTCTATTATTAAACTGCAGTCTCATACTGTTGTATTCAAATTCAATCAGTGGTTCCATGCTTCACCCTATGGAGATTGTATTGCTTTGCCTGGAATGTTCTACAGTATGGCATTAATCTGATCAATTAAGTGTTTTGTTGCTCAATAATACCTTGAATTATTCTTACTGAGCTGTTTCACTTCTCCACAGATCTGACGTGTAACTTAGCATTGTGGTTTCACTTGCTTTTCTCCACGGAGATAGAAAAGTTTAGTGACATGCGGAACTGTGGAACATTTCAGGCAAACCAGCATCTCCATGGACACACATGGACAACAGGTGACGGCTCCTCCTCCAGAAGTCACGTAGTTACTTTAATACACAATACTATATTAGGGCAATTAGAACAGCTTGGTCCTTTCTCTGGTCTACAGTACAAAACAATATTCTGTCCCAAATGTAAGCTGACCAATGAGACCATATGTGACAAATGCATTATAGATGACAAGATTACTCTGCAGTTTATAGTTTCTGCGTTGACAGCTTTTTGTGTAAAACTTCCAGATTTTCTCTCTACTTTTCAATATTACCTCATCAGTCATTTCTCAGCCCGACACCAAATGTTTCACCTATAAATAGTGCGGACCTGTTCGTACGATGCAGTTTATAGAAGTAGATTTACGATGGGAGTGGAAATATCTCCTCTATAACACTCTGGTGACTAACCATCTGTTCAGAGGCTGGTGAAGTGCATTAGACAAACCTGACTGCCCCCATCTCTCACTACATTTGATTTTATAGACTCATCTGAATACATTATGGTTGAGTAGTACAAATAAAACCAGAGGGATATTTTTAAAGTAAACATTATCAAAGAATAAATCTATAAATCTTTCAACTGACAAGAATCACACTTTTATACTTGAATATTGCCACAATTTTTGAAGCTGTTCTCAAAAAATAATGTCACCTTAGTTTGCTTCTGCTGACAGACAATGTTTTAATTGATTATCATTCTATGGTGGAATTTGCTGTTTAACTATTTAATTTAATGTTTTAACCTGGTTTATAACTAATTTTTAATTACTGGGCCTATCCACCCGAAACAGTACCTGGCATAAAGTTAAACTGCCATACCTGTTTGCCAATGCCCAATCTCGTCAGTACTCGGACGGGAGACCGCTGAGAATACCAGGTGCCACAGTGGGACAGTAGTGGCTTTAGTGGAAATTGCTGTTGTGTCCTTAGGCAAGACACATCACCCACATTGCCTAGTATGAATATGGTCTGTGTGTGGGGCAGAGGGGCAGATGGCGCAGATTGGCAGCCTCGCTTCCGTCAGTACAGTTGTAGTTTACCACTACCGACTATGGAGTAAATGAATAATCAGTCCATATTAATGTAAAGCACTTTGGGGTGTCTTAAAAGGTGCTATATAAATCCAGTGCAAATGTCAACACAAATGAAATAATGAAATTATTTTTTCACAACCACTTTAAAAAGTGGTGCCATTATTTAACCCCAAAGATGTGATTTTTTTTTTTTCAGTTAAAGGACTTTAATGGCAAATTTGTGAAGCCTAACAAACAATGATTAGGTCCCACATTTGTGCCTGTGTGTGATGTTGCACTATAATCATAGCCGTGATGAGTAACCTGTGGTATGTGCAGCGTGTGTGTGAGTGTGTCATTGGTCACACTGTGGTCTGTTGGCCTCCATCTTGTTTTGTGTGTCCTGAAGGATGCCATCTGCGGCCTGTCATGTCCACTCACTCGTCTGTGCAGAGGAGAGGGCGAGCTGAGGGTCAGAGAGGAGGAGGAGAAGTGGACTGCTGTTTACATAAGGACAACAAGAGGTCTTGGCGGTAATATGATGGAGGGCTGAAGGATTTGGGAAATGTATCTCATTTCAATTTTCCTGTCAAGCATTGCAATTGTGGTTATGTTTGCAATCTGTGTTTTAATAATAGGATTTTGTTCAAAGTTCCTATTTTAAAGAAGAACAAGAATTGACTAAATGATATGAAAAAAAAAGTGAATTGATTGTGATTAATCTTGTAGCCCTAATATGGTGTCATTGAGTTGTAATTGCTCTTACAAGTACTGATTTACAAGTATTGAGATTTGCAATTTATGATTTTGGACACTTTCTGAACATATCTAGGAGCAATAACATTTGAGAAAGGACTGGAATAAAACAGGGCTGTAGCCCATTTGTCGTTTAGCTGGTTACTCGATCAATGGCATCTTCTTGGGTTGACCAAAACTTATGTTAGTCGACAAATTATTTCATTTTTATTACAAAGAATTTTATGGGGCAACAACAGAAAGGGGAAGGTATATGGAGTGAGTTATCTGGAGATTTTTAGACCCTCAAAATGAGAAAACAAAATCATATCTGAAAGAGCGGTGCAAGAAACACAAATGTTCAAATCATTTCATATTGTCAACATGAAGCTTTTGTCACTTGTAGACTTACTCACAGTGTGAACTCACAGTCACAACTCTAGTAACACTACTGTAAAATATATTACTCAGGTAGTAAAAATATTATGTCCAAATTTCTTTGAAAGGTTACTCCAGTAAAAGTAACTCCCCACCTCTGATGTTTTGTGATAAGCTTCCTGATTATAATTCAGCTTCTACAGTGTTTAGCGCAGATGTGTCCTGCCTGTAGGAGCAGCCCTCAGGTTAACCTCCTCATGTGAATAATGAATGAGTGTGCCACCAAAGCACTTTTCCACCTCCGTGCATCGATTCACTGCTCCTTTCTCCAAGCCAAGTCACTGTCACTGCCTGGATTCAATCAGCAGATAATATGTCTCTTTTTAATTTACAAGAACAAAATACATCAAAAAGAGACGCCATGTTGTGGTTATGTGCATCCCACCTCAACATCAGCTTTGATAGTTTTCATTTTATTTAAGTTTAGGGCGTACTTTCATGATATGATTTGCTAGTTACCCGACGAAATAACAGAAATTTTTATCCATTGTGTACACAAAGTAATTCAAAGTGCAAAATACAAACAAATCAAAACATAAACAGTCCTGATCAACAACATATTTAAAATTACCTAAATTAAAAACAAAATTATAATTCACATTGTGATAGTGTTTTCCATTCCAGTCTAGTCCATTCCAGTCTGGTCACAGTCTAGTCTAGTCTACCTATGATTCCATTGTAGGGAGTATTATACCTCTGATGGCGTAGGCCAAGATAACAAGGACTGAGCTGACAGTGAGTGCCGTTGGTACAGCAGTGGTGGATAAAGTACTCAGTTTTGTAACTTAAGTAAAAGTGCAGATACAGAGGTAAAAAGGTACTCAAGTACAAGTAAAAGTATCACATGAAAAAAATCTACTTAAGTAAAAGTATTTAAGTACCTGTTTAAAAATGTACTTAAAGAGTAAAAAGTAAAAGTATTTCACACAAGTGTTGTTAATTTGTTAAAGTGTTAAATGTTGTGACATTGATTAAAAAGTGATGCATATTTTGCTGCACAGTAGCTAGACAAATCAATTTCTTAATTTTTCTCATGTATTTTGTGTATTTATTTTTGTTTGCTCAAAGGTGAAACTTGGAACTGGAAATCTTTAATCAGGATGTAAAAATAATCCCTCAAATCATATAAAAAGTACTTTTTACTTTTCAGTCCAGTTCAAAAAAGTAGTGGAGTAGAAAGTACAGATACCTGCTTTTAAGTGTAGTGTAACTTCACTACTTGTACTCCTTTACCTTCCACCACTGCGGTACAGCAGGGAATTTCTCTAACAAGAAACATAAATCATGTTTAATATAACCTTTATTTCAATTTGACCCACAATAAGGCCTACTTGACTTTTGTTTAGAAGAGATGTTTTGCCATTTCAAAAGCATTAGTAGTATTTACCACATTGAACACACTGTTTATTAATTCTGGCTGGTCCATTCTCTTATTAAGTGTGTTATTGAAGTCAAGCCCCTGTCTGGCTCTCTCGATAAAGGCTAAAGTACAGGTTGTGTACACAGTGCAGCAGACACAAAGGCAAAGCAATAATAATGATGACAGCGCTAACAAAGAGCAGCTGAAATAATGGTGTATCATTTCTCTAAAAGGCTATGGTTTGACGCCAGGACATAAATACAACATTATACTATAGGACGGTGTACAGTCTGAGCTATAAGGCACTACATAGGCACTTCTGAATGTTTTGAAACAATCATTTGAAGAGTAGAAAATGTAGAGCTTTAAAAGTGCACTGTGTAACTTTTCTGGTGGTGGTGGATACACCTGTTTGTTTTTATGGAGATGAGGTAGGGATGGGAGATACATCAACTTCATTTGATTAATTAGCGTTTTAATAATTAGCAATGTGAGAAATGACTAAATGGTCAAATCGAGGGCACCTGTTCTGTTCACCTCATGTGGCCAACGTTAGCAGCTCTTCAGACCTCTGCTACGTTGAGATGAGACCGTAAACAAGAATATTGTTTATTTATATAATTGTGATAATCACCAACAAAGATAATTAGATTTTTTCTGCACATTTTGGAGTTATAATGGTACTTATCCATGATGATCATTGTTGTTTTTCACTTATAATTAAGTACGATACTATAGATCCTCTTAGTCTTTAACGCAGTTTAAGACTAGGCTGAAAACCCATGGTTCTTCATGGCATTTAATACTTGCTTTAATCATTGTCGTGATGTAATTGTTAATCTCAATTAAGGTATTTTGGCCATGATGATCGTGACACCAAATTTCAATATCATCCCATGCCTAGTCCTACGTGACTAGAACTTTGTGCCTGTTCAGTGACTCTTTAATAAGAGCCTCTCGTTGTGTGTATGCTTATTGGAAATGCATATGTTGTATTCTGCCTGGTTAAGTCTTTGTTTAGATCTGGTTAAATCCTGTTTTACATGATTTTGTAAGTAATTGGTAGATTTGCTTACTCACCTAATTTTATACAAACATAAACCCAAATAAGACCTAGCTTAGCTTGATTTAGACCTGATTGAGTTCCTCCTTTTTATAGAATTGGCTTTGTATTTTCATAAATTAAAATACATTTCATAATTGCCTTTTTTGTCACTGTTTGTCTCTTGTTTACATCTTATTTCTTAAAGGTCCTATATTACACAAAATTGATTCTTGTGAGTTTTTAGCCATGTTATAATGCTGTTCCCTCTTCAGAAACATTCCTGGAGTTGTGTTTTGTTTTATTCACACATGTTTGAGTAACCCTACATTATCAGGCTGTCTGCATCCCCAAAGCTCAAAATGCTTTGTTCCACCTTGTGATGTCATGAAGTTAACAGCTACCATTTACCTCAGTAGAGATTTCCAGGGCTGAAATCATTCAAATGATTCTAGTGAAGGTGTATGGAGTTTAATAACACAGTGGAGCACTTCCTGTGTTACCACATGACATCACAAGGTGGAGTGTTTTCTGATCTTGAGAGAAGAACTCAGGGTAAATATGCAGGGTTTGTGTGTTAAACATGTGTGAATGAAACAAAACAAAACAATGTTTTTGATGAGGAAACAACATTATAACATAGATCAGAAAATAGCCTAATATGGGCCCTTTAAACCAGATTTCTGACCTAACCTGAGTCTTGGTTATGTGTAGACCAACCTATTTAAGACCTAGTTTAATCCTAACTTAGACCTGATTCTGTCCTGTCTTCTGCACATCCCTAGAAAAGAGACAGAATAGTAAGTATCCTTGTATGTAGCCTCCCCGTAGTCCTGTGCTGTCAGTGTTTCAGTATTATCCTGATTTATGCTGTAGACTCTTGGCTCCGCGCGGTTCGGCCCTGGGGGACTCTAAGCTGCGGATGGAGGTCCCTCTCTCTCCCCTGTGGTGCTGCGGCAGCCTCGTAAAGCTGTGATGAATGAGAGCGTCATGTGAGAGGCTATAGTACATGTAAATATGGGGAGGTGTGCACAGAGCGTGTTAGCAAGACTATTACTAGGACAAACTGTAAGGTTGGGAGTAAATCACTATGTGTATAAAAACAGGAAATGTCACTGTTTGAAGATTTAATGTCCAAACATGTCTTTATCTATCCTTAAAGGTGCTCTATGTAACTTTTCTCTAGGGGGATTTGACACCTGCTTGTCCCTAGGATGGGTTTATGTAACTATAATCCCTCATTTGTCCAGGAATGTTCGTCCACTGATCCACAGGTTGGAGGTGCGATTCCAGCTCCCACACATGAATACAGTTCTTGTGTCTTTGAACAAGCCACTTCAAGGCCCCCAATGTCTGCATACACTGATGTATGAATGTGTGTGTGAATGTGTGAGTGGTTTCTTGATGTAAAGTGCTTTGAGTGCTTTGAAGGTGAAAAAGCGCTATATCAATGTCACCATTTACCATTTCAATTTTTCTACCTTGTCCCTAAAATGTTCCACAGTATGACATCAATCAATCATCTATCTCTATTCAATTAGAAATAATAGTAATAATAAAAAAGAAATAATAATAAAAATAGATTAGAAATAAGTTGAAAACATACATTCTTACTGAGAGCAGGGTTGCCTCTCCACAGATCTGAATTGTAAGTTGGCCTGGTGTATCACCTGCTTGTCAAATGTTGGCATTAAACTTTTCTATATAGCATATATTTAAATGACAAGTGTTTTTACTGTTCAAAAATACCTTTGAAAAACATGTATTCTTACTGTGAGCGGGATTTCTTCTCCACAGATCTGACCTGGAATCTGCTTGTCTGCATGGAGATAGATTTGTTACCACAGAATATTCAGGCAAAGCAATAACATCTCCATGGAGTCAAACCGAAAGCGGGCCCTCCACCAGAAAAGTAACAATGCTTCTTTAAGTTAGATTAATTAATTACTTACAAGGCATTTCTTCAAAATGAAGCTTGCATTAACTTCTCACTTTTAGCTAACTGAAGTATCCTACCTAAGACCCATAATTGCTGGGGTCATAGCCAGACAGGTCAATGACACCTTTTACATTGCATTAGTAAAAATGGCAAGACTCCCTTCATCAGTTATTCCATGGTTGATGTTTGATCATAAATTAAATTAAAAATGTGCTACAGTCGGGATTACAGAGTGAGGAGGCTGCCAAAATTATAATTAAGGCATTTTAGAGTGTGTTAATGTGGCTTCTCTGAGCTGTGAGCACATATGGATACTGGAGTCTGAGTAACACCAGCCAAATGTGTATTAGCACAGAGCTGGAAAGCGTAGTGTCACTGCACAAACATGCTAATGAATCATCTTTTTATTAGTTTAATTAAAATTTTAGACAAGTTTATCTCAGCATCTATGGACCTAAAGCATCGGTATACTGTACATTACAACATTAAATCTGGGGCGACAGTAGCGCAGGTAGTGAAGTGTTTGGCCACTGATCCGAAGGCTGGCAGTTCAAATCTCACTCTCGACGTAAGAACCGCTGTTTGACTGGTCAGATCCATCGCCACAGGTTGGCAATGTGATTCCAGCTCCCACAGATGAATGCTGTTGTTGTGTCCTTGGGCAAGACATTAACTCACCTTGCCCCCAGTGTCTGCGTACACTGGTGTGTAAATTTGTGTGTGAGTGGTTCCTTGTAAAATGCTTTGAGTGCCTTGACGGTGGAAAAGTGCTATATAAAAATGTGACCATATCTAATACCTGTATAATTGATATGAATCCTCCTGCTTGTCCTGTGTTGTTAGGACATATATGCCAGGGATTTTATTTGAAGTCAGATGAAATTAGAACATTTTAATTTGAAGCAGTTTGAAATCGTGACGAGGGAGTAGGTATTTAGGCCTACATCTATAATTGGCACATCACTAGCAAAGGAGGAGTGGACCACCACCAGTCAGCTCAATCTCATACGGAACAAATAGTGATGTATCAGGGTCAGGCTCTTTCTTTAGTGTTTGTGATTGATACAATATTTTACAATTAATACAGATTGTGTGCAGCAGCTGCTTTCACAATATCCTTTGGGGGGAAAACATTTAGCCTACTCTTACAAGAATAAAGTTGGGTACCCCAGTTTAATTTAAATGAAGCCCAGAAGATTAACTTAAGCTAATAGGATCCAAGAACAAGAAGAGAAAACCTTTCACTCCTACCAAAATCATAGTTTAATTTCACAAAAGAAAGTTAATAAAACAGTGAGAGGGTAAACTTATTCAATTAACCTCACCATTGTTCAAAATCTCACTTGTAATCCTGCCCATGTGACAGCAGCCTGGCGTGTTCCTGTGTCTGTGTGTGACTCTGCTCAGCTCCTCTGTGTGTCCTGTAAGTGGATTACCAGTGTAAATCTTTAGCCTTTACAGATCACATCCCACTCAATGATTTCATATGATCTCATTACACGCTGCACAGAGGAGGAGGAGGAGGAGGAGGGGGAAGAAGAAGAAGAAGAAGAAGAAGAGCAGTAGAAGAAGAAAGAGGAGTAAGAGGAGGGGTAAAAAAGAGGCAGAGCAGGAAGAGAGAGTGGAAGAGAAGAAAGAAGAGGAAGAGCAGGAAGTGGAGAAGGAGAAGGAAGAAGAGGAGGAGCAAGAAGAGGACTAGGAAAAGGACGAGCAGGAGAAGGAAGAAGAGGAGGAGGAGGAAGAGAAGAAGGTAGAAGAGGAGAGGAGGAAAAATAGGAGGAGGAAGAAGGCAAGGCAAGACAAGTTTATTTGTATAGCACAATTTGTACACAAAGTAATTCAAAGTGCTTTACAGAATAAGAAAGACATTAAAATCACAATACAACAAATCAAAACATAAATAATCAAAA